>PPHT02000038.1:62472-114963 GCA_003705115.2 Ogataea henricii | reverse complement strand
GGGGGAGGAGGATGACGAGAATAGGGTGGTGAGGGGGTATATGGGGTTTTACTATGCCAAACCCACTCACGACGAGCGAATGACGAGCGAGTGACGAACCACGAACGACGAGCAAAGCGAGTCGTGAGTGAATGGGTGACGAGCGAAACACCATGACGATCATTTTGGTGATCATTTTGGTGATCACTTTGGTCTTCATTTTGGTGATCACCCTGGTATATACTCTGGATCACCCTGGTAGTCACTTTGGTGTTCACTTTGGTGATCACTCTGGTATTCACTTTGGTGATCACGTTGGATCACCCTGGTCACTCGCTCAATCACTAGTATGTAAAACTCCACACACCATTAGGCTATAGGAAGGTAAGGTCGTTGAGAGGGTTATTACAGACTATGTAAGGGAAATAAATAGAGCGAGAAGCAAGTGAATGGCGAGCGAAGCGAATGGCGAGGGAAGCGAGCCAATTCCGAGAACTAAACAATTCTGGTGAGTGATGTGCTAAGTAGTGGTGATCAGATTGGTGATCACACTGGTGGCTGGTGATCATTCGCCTGATCACCACTCACTCACGACTCACTCACTCCTCGCTTCGCTCGTCGTTCGCTCGTCAATCATTCTTCCACACCCCAAAATAATGATGCTCTACATAACAATACTTCTCCGTCTCCCCCTCACACTTGAACCCACTCTTCGGCAAAACACACATGTCCTCCACCACCACAGGACTGTCGATCCCCGTGAACATCCGCCAGTTGATCCTCTCGTCTGCGCGCGTCTCGGGCCCAAAAAGCTCAGAGTTCTGAGTCCACTTCCAGTGGTCGTAGTCCACCACGTTCGGACTTCTCAGCGAGTTCATGTACTCAACCATCGACGTCGTAAACACGTGTGGACCTGTCCACTCCATGATTCCAACCGGCTTGCAACGGTCGATCCCCAGCTCCTGGAACTGCGCCAGCAGCTTGTCGCACGCGTGCTGGTCAAACGTCATCTTCACCACGTTGGCGATCAAAATCGCCAGCGCCGGGTGGTGTTTGCGGAACTTGAACCCCCAGTTGAGGAACTGAAGACGGATAATCGGCATTCTGTCCCATTCCGGCATGTTGTAGTCGTCCTCCATCCCAACAATCGCACTTATCGACGGATCGTGAGCATCCACCCAGTTGTCGATCGGACTGCGACACGTGGTGTCGAGATCTCCGTACGTGCCTCCGTTCAGGTAAATCCACAGATACCGCGAGAAATCCGACTCCAAAATGATCTTTGGCAGCAGTTTGAACGCCTCCGCCACCTCGGGAACCGTCTCGTTGTACTGTGCGATTACGTAATCTCTGAGCTCAGCATTGGTGATCAGGTGGTGATCGTAGCCCGGATTCTGCTCGTCCCAGCTGGTAAACTGCTCCCGGTACGGGAAATCCGGGTGCTCCGGCCCGACCTTCCACATCTGCAAGATGTTCTTCTCGATCGGCGTCGTGGCGTTGTACTCGTAAGGGTACGCCTCCATAAGTCTGTGCGCCGTCACGTTGGGATCAAAGGGGTTTGATCCGAGCGCAGCAGGCAGATTCTCGAGATACTGCGGGCTCTTCAGGTACTCCTCGTGGTAGATGGCCTTGTTGGACAGTTTCTGGCCCATGCGCATCTGCGGGTTTTGGTACGTCGTGGCTGCTCCTATGATGAACCCCACAGCGAGCAGAAGACAGTACTTGATCTTGGTCTTGACGGGGTCCGCCGGAGCGTAATTCCGGTACGGCGACATGGCAGCGGCGTGGAGGGAGCGTTTGCGTGCTCTTGTGTTCTTGCAAAGGCCTGAGGAAGTGCAACTTCGAGCCTCGTCACCTCTGTTTCTCTCTGGTTTCCAAATTTTCTATCCTCTGATTTTTTTTTTTTTTTGGTTTTTTTTTTTGGCCTTCTCACTATGGGGCGGCCGCATTCTGGAAACCTGCACGCGACCAACTCCAGTTAGACAACTGTGCATAATCGTGCGCAGCATCGTGCGGCTCGTACTGTGTGCGGCCCTTTATCATGCCGGAAGATCCGAAAAAAATTTACTGCTGTGCCTCGAAAAGCCCCTCAAAGGAGGACAAAGAGCGAGCAGCAAAGTGCAGAGAACAAAAGCTCACAAGCTCACATGAATGGGATTTGCATCAGCAGACGACTCACTCAATCCTCATTCACGACTCGCTTCGCTCGTCGTCCATGGTGGTTATTTTTTTCTTTCTTGATTCGTAAGGTAAAACGTAAATAGATCAGCCACGGCGGAAACCGCAGTACACACAAGCTTCTAATAATAAAGCAAATTTTCCCACCCGTTGGCAACAAACATCTGCACAAGCCCCTGTTGCCTCACAACCCTGAAATCGTAGCCATACAGCTTGAACTGTTCCCCATGTGGTAACTCACGCAGCAACCCGTCAAGCCGGTGGTCCACGAAAAACGACCGCCAGAAGAGAACCAGCAGCGTCGAGTTGGTTGCAAGAAAGTGCGCGAACTTCGACGTCGCACACCAACCGTACTCCACGCTCTCGCTCTGACGGGCCAGCTCCGCAGCTTGGCTCCTGCAAACGTCCACGCGGACCAGGTTGTCGTAGACAAACCATTTTTTCAGCGAGTTGTCCAGCTTCATGTGCACCAGTTCGTCGAAAAGAGCGAGTTTGCGCAGGTTTTTGCACTCGGAGAGCGCCGTGAGCACGTCTCGGTAGTTGGCGGTGTTGAGCGAGTTCAACGACAGCGATAACGAGCCCAGAGTTGCTCCGTGCTGCTTCAAAACGTGCAGTGTGGAGTTGATCTGGCATTGCAGACAGTCTCCTGTTGGCTTGAGGCTGAGGCTTTTGAGGCGGTGCATGTGTGGCGCAAGCATGCACAGAAGCGTGGTGGGATCCTGATTTGGAAGGTGTCTCTTGGCCTTGTGAGAGTATTCGTGAATTTTGAGCGAGAGAAACTCGATTTGGCAGAACGGAACAAGCTCGAGCAACCGTGGCACGATGGTCGAGTGCAGCTGGTCAAATTGACACTCAACCAGCGAAAATGACCGCAGTTTGGCCAACCGGAACTCGGCTGGCAGAGTACTGAAGAACGACCACCACGTTGGCTGGATCCTCTCGTTGAAGTCTGTCTTGACGTAATGGAGCTCCAGAGCCTCGAGCTGTTCCAAAGTAGCAGTGCACTGGGCGGAGAATGCGCCCAAAAGATGCTCTGAGCCAGCCTCAAAATGTATGCACAGCCGGCTCAGAGAGGTGCAGTTCTGAACAAAGTGAACACTCTCGAGGTCACCTTCTCTAAGCGTGAATGTGAGATCCGTGAGACCGCTGAAGCCGAGGCTGGCGAGCTGCGTCAGGCACAACGACGGTGCATCCAATGTGTGCACGTTGACGGCGTGCTCTGACAAAACGTTCAGTGCATCGAGTAAAGTGAGCGTGTCGATCGTGAACGGGAAAACCGTGGAAAGATACTCCATTTCCAACTCGCTAAGAATCTCAGCGAGTTTCATGCCCCAAAAACTGGTTATATCCTCCTGTTGCTTGTGAAAGATGTTTGCAGTCAGGGTTTTTTCCACCTCCTCCAAGTGGAGAGTTTCTATAAGCAGTGCCAATTCTGGGTGGAGCATTGTTGAGTGGACCAGCTGCAAAAATGCACTATAACTTGAGATCAAAGTTGACTGTGGAGCGGCTGTCTGTAGCTTTGATTGCGGCGTGGTGAGGGTGATCGTGCGATAGATCGAGTCACGTGCGGCGCTGGCGATTGGTCCTTTGAAGGTGCACAGGTTGACGAGGTCTGGTGTTTCGAGGAACCCCATCGTCTGCAGCAGAACCGGGTTTGGTAATCTATCTAGAGGAAGCCGAAACAGCAAATCGGGTGTATTGGCACGGATTGGCGGGCGCTGGTCGCAGAATGACGAGTTTCTCCTGAGCGATCTGACAGACATAGTTGACTGGTGCAATGGTGTAGTTGGAGGGACCGTTGCGGTGGTGAAGATGGGTTGGTTGGAGAGAAGAAAAGGAAATTATTGAAATAGAGGAATTAAAAAAAAAAAAATTAAAAGAAAAAAAAAATATCAAGAGAAAAAAAAAAAAATATCGTTTCTTTTTTCACGTCACGTTTCTCAACTGAAAAATGGAGAAATCCAGAGAGAAAGAAATCAAGAGCCCCTATTTTGTTGTTGTTTGGGGTTGGTAAAACGGTGCTGTGATGCAAAGCGCACGCAGAGCTACGAGTGGGCAAATCGAGGCTCTTGTGAAAGCACACGTTGCTGCGAGTATGGAGTTTTCGTGCGGCTCAGCGGCACTTGAGAGTGACAATTACCCGTCCGAAGTTGGAATTGGGCAGTGTGAGGATTGAGAGGTTAAACCACCTTCCGGAGTTGGAGAGTAAGTGCAGGGACGTATCCATAGAAGAGATGGCAGTTGTCATTGCAGAACATGGTCTTCTGAAAAGTATTTGAGTGTGTGCGGCTGTGCGGCGGAAAAATATTTTTCTTATCAGAGCGGATGACGAGTGGACGATGAGCGAACGACGAGCGGAGGGAGTGGTCGGTAAGTCATGAGTAATGAGCCCTAAGTAGTCCTGAGTGAGCTCTGAAAAGTCGGGAGTCGCTCACGCTCAGCTTGGCAACCCACCTTCTTCCTCGCTCAACTCTCCGCTAGACGTCACGTGCTAGTGTTTTTTTTTTTGACAGCAACAAATATTTTGTCGCGAGTTTGTTTCCTACAGTTTCTTGTGTATGTGATAATGAAAAAGTTAGATAACTGAGATAATTGAATCGGCTCAGAGTAGTTCACCGCTCGGTCCAAAATGAAGCTGAAATGTCAGGTGAGGCGAGCAAAGCAAGAAATGTGGCAGACTCCAACTGCGTGGGGGTGGGGGGTGTTCACTCACAATTGACTCGCTTCGCTCGTCAATTCGCTTCGCTCGTCTTTTGCTCCGCAACCCCAGAACCACCCCAACAATTGGTTGCATGGTCTAGTTGGTTATGGCATCACCTTAACACGGTGAGGGTCCCCAGTTCGATCCTGGGTGCGATCAATTTTTTTTGCCGCAACGAGCCCCGGCTCCCGTTTCCGCAGGGCTCACTAAACTTTCGAGTAAATTCGACGGCGTGGGGAGGAAAATTTTTGTGAAAAATGGAGAGGGAATATATAATGGCAAAAAAAATTAGTGGAGTTGAGAATAGTCTTGTTTGTCTTGTTCTTTGATTCCAGACATAAACAAGAACAAATTCGCTGTTTTCAAGCAATAAAATGTTGAGATTTGCACGTCCACAAGTGAAGAAGACTCTGGCCACTCTGAGCCGTGGTTACGCCCACAAGGAGTTGAAATTTGGCGTGGAAGGCCGGGCAGCCCTTTTGAAGGGTGTCGAGACTCTTGCCGACGCTGTTGCCGTGACTTTGGGTCCAAAGGGAAGAAACGTCTTGATCGAACAGCCTTTTGGTGCTCCAAAGATCACCAAGGATGGTGTGACGGTGGCAAAGTCGGTGAACTTGGAGGACAAGTTTGAGAACTTGGGTGCCAAGCTGTTGCAAGACGTTGCCTCCAAGACCAACGAGTCGGCTGGTGACGGAACCACCTCGGCCACCATTCTCGGAAGAGCCATTTTCACCGAGTCGGTGAAGAACGTTGCGGCCGGCTGCAACCCAATGGACCTGAGAAGAGGTTCGCAGGCTGCCGTGGAGGCTGTGATTGACTTTTTGCAAAAGAACAAGAAGGAGATCACCACCTCGGCCGAGATTGCCCAGGTCGCCACCATCTCCGCCAACGGTGACGTGCACATCGGAAAGCTGCTCGCCTCTGCCATGGAGAAAGTCGGCAAGGAAGGTGTGATCACCATCAAGGAGGGCAAGACTCTCGAGGACGAGCTCGAGGTCACCGAAGGTATGAGATTCGACAGAGGTTACATCTCTCCATACTTCATCACCAACGCCAAGTCCGGCAAGGTTGAGTTTGAAAACCCACTCTTGTTGCTCTCTGAGAAGAAGCTCTCGTCGATCCAAGACATTTTGCCATCTCTCGAGATCTCCAACAAGCTCAGAAGACCTCTGTTGATCATTGCTGAGGACATTGATGGCGAGGCTCTTGCTGCCTGCATCTTGAACAAGTTGAGAGGTCAAGTCCAAGTTGCTTGCGTCAAGGCTCCAGGTTTCGGTGACAACAGAAAGAACATTCTTGGTGACATTGCCATCCTTTCCGGAGGTACCGTGTTCACCGAGGAGCTCGACATCAAGCCAGAGAACGCTACTCCAGAGCTGCTTGGTTCGTGCGGTTCTGTGACCGTCACCAAGGAGGACACTGTTGTTTTGAACGGTGCTGGTTTGAAGGACAGCATCTTGCAAAGATGCGAGCAAATCAAGGGCGCCATTGACGACGCTGCCACCTCTGACTACGAGAAGGAGAAGTTGCACGAGAGACTTGCCAAGCTCTCTGGTGGTGTGGCTGTGATCAGAGTGGGTGGTTCTTCCGAGGTTGAGGTTGGTGAGAAGAAGGACAGATATGACGATGCTTTGTGCGCCACTAGAGCTGCTGTCCAAGAAGGTATCCTGCCAGGTGGAGGAACCGCTTTGCTGAAGGCCTCGAAGGTGTTGGACGACGTGAAGACCGACAACTTTGACCAGAAGCTTGGTGTTCAGATCATCAAGGCTGCCATCACGAAGCCAGCCAAGAGAATCGTGGACAATGCCGGTGAGGAAGGTGCTGTTGTTATTGGTAAGGTTCTCGACACCTATGGTGAGCAATTCAACTTTGGTTACGACTCTGCCAAGGGCGAGTACGTGGACATGATCCAGGCTGGTATCATTGATCCATTCAAGGTTGTCAAGAGCGGTCTTGTGGATGCTTCTGGTGTTGCCTCGCTTCTTGCCACGACCGAGTGTGCCATTGTCGACGCTCCAGAGCCTAAGGGTCCTGCTGCTGCTCCAGGCGGTGGTATGGGCGGCATGGGCGGCATGCCAGGTATGGGATTCTAAGCTACCCAAGGGAGTGAAAGGAGTTCCAATCACTACTGTTTATAGCGATTTCTGCTTGATGGACAACTGTATATAGCTTACTTGAAAAGACGGACAACAAACGACGAGCAACGTGACGAGCAATGCGAGTCCTTTACTTGGAGTCCAGTGAGTTGGAAAAACTCTCGAAACATGTTGATAATATGATTGACTTGAGTGAAAAAAAAAAAATCAGATTTGAGATTTTGATTGTAAAATTCGCGCTCTCTTTATGAAAATAATTATTATTACGTATCAAAACATCACTCTGTTATTTACCCCTTTTTCTTTATAAAACCACCAATTGAACTGCTCATGCTTGCAAAAAGGGTATTCCTGGCCTTCTGGATCTTTGGGCTGGTCAACAATGTGCTGTATGTGGTGATTTTGTCGGCAGCAGTTGACCTCGTTGGTCCTCTGACTCCAAAAGCCACGGTCCTCATGGCAGACGTGCTTCCATCGTTCACTCTCAAGCTGTTGGCACCGTTTTTCATCCACCTCATTCCTTACAATGTGAGAATCTTGACCCTTGTGGCTCTCAGCTTCACGGGAATGCTCATTGTGTCGCTGTGCGAAAAAGTGCCACTTATCTTGTTTGGAATTGTTCTTGCGTCCGCATCGTCCGGACTCGGCGAAACAACGTTCCTACAACTGACACACTACTTCAACGAAAGCTCACTCAGTGCCTGGTCTTCTGGAACCGGCGGAGCAGGTCTCGTGGGCTCGTTTGCGTTTCTTGTGCTCACAACGTGGTTTTCCATCAGTCCCAGAAACACGCTTCTGCTGTTCTCGGTGGTTCCATTCACGTTTCTGTTCAGTTACTTCAGACTGTTGCCCCCGGTTCCAATCAGCAAACAACGCGAGTCCATTGACGTTTTTGAAGAAGAAGAGCAACAGCCACTATCTAGTGTGGGTATAGAGAATATTTCTACACCGCTTTCCGCACCAGCCGCACCAGCCGCACCAGCCGCACCAGCCACAATGTCTTTCAATTGGGAAGAAATTCAATCACACTTCCATATCACAATCAAGCGGATCAAACCATTTTTGTTGCCCTACATGGTGCCACTGTTTACAGTTTACGTGTCTGAGTACGTGATCAACCAAGGAATCACCCCAACTTTGCTGTTCCCTATCGAAGAAATGCCATTTTCCAGTTACAGAGACGCCTATGTCACTTATGGTACATTATATCAACTCGGTGTGTTCATTTCGCGCTCCTCAGGGTCCTTTGTGCGCATCAAAAACCTTTCCATTCCGTCTCTGTTACAAGTGGCTAATCTGGTTGCGTGCGTACTCCAGTCGTTGTACGTTTTCATTCCAAACATCTATCTATTATTCTGTCTTGTCTTCTACGAAGGCTTGCTTGGTGGCTCTTCGTACGTCAACACGTTCATGTTGGTTAGCGAGAAAACTTCGCTGTCAGAGAGAGAGTTTGCCATGGGTTGTGTTGGAATCAGTGACTCTGCAGGAATTGTTGCTGCTGCTTCCATTGCAATGTTTTTGGAGCCTGCATTATGTGGGTATCAAGTGAATGATGGAAGACCATACTGTACGTTGGGTTGAACGGGCCAAGCGAGTCACCGTGCTATACAGTAGCCATTGTAGAGCAATGGCTAGCGAATGGTACATGGCGCCCAGTCGACTGTCCCGCCTCTCCAATTAAATTTTGTACTCGTGTACCATTCAGATTAGTATTTTGTGACCCAATAGAGTTTGAATTGTCAACAATGTAACCTCGCAATTCAACTGGTTCAAGTAACAATTCTTGGTCCGAAGCAAGCCAAATGCAAGTCTTGACTCACAAGGATTCCTTTCTTCACTCTCTAAACCTCTCCATCAAACTCTCCACAATTTTCTGATTTGTATCGCTGGTATGAACACCGTTCAAAACCGAGAAACATTGAACCAACACCGTATACATCCTCTTCTCATCCTCTCCACGGCCGTCGTCTTTTCCTAGCGATAAAGAGGACCCAGCCAACGTCCCCAGCTCGCGTTTGCGTTCTTTATCTGCGTCCACTTGTCTGGTTTGGGCATACAGCGGAATCACCACATGGTCACGATACGCAACGAGAATTGTATTTCTCACCGTCGGAGTCCAACCGGACGATTCAAACCAGCTCGACAACGCAAAACCAAAGTTTTCGTCTCCCAAAGGAAGAAAAACACCTTGCAAATAGAAGAACACATCGTTGTAGAAATATTCCCAAAGTAGAGCACATGAGCGTTCAAAAGCACCAGGAATAGACGAGGAAAGTGCAGAAGTCACTCTTGGGGGCCATGAAGAGCCTTGGTCTTTGTGTAAACGCACCTCGCGCGTGTGGTCGTCCACATATAACTGGCTCAACAGCGTAGCCATCCCAACTTTGAGAAACTCCTGAATCTCGGACAAAACGGCTCCTGGGCCTCCGACGACTGGAGACAATGCGTTATACGAGCTTGAAGGCGAGCGTCCGAGTCCGGCACTCGCAAAAGTTGGCGTTGGTGCTCCCAAAGGAGTGAATGGAGTATCGTATGCGGAAAAGGAGCCTAGAGGCGGCGACGCCACGGGGGAAGCATTGACACCGGAAGCGGCCGTGGTAGCATCGCGCAGACGCAAATGCAAATAAACGAGCTTGTTGATCTCCTCGATCGGAGTTTTCAACCGCTCGCAGCGGAAGAGCGGCGCCACAAGCGAACAGACAAGCGTCCATGCCTCGTCGGCAATGGCATCGGTGTCGCCACTGAGGGTAGCGTTGTTGAGACTCATTTTTTCGAGCTCGGTGATGGTGTTTTGCAACTCGCTCACTGTCATTGAGTTGTTTGCTAGCGAAGGGTGGAAAGAGTAGACGGTTTCGCCGCCATGGGCGGCAGACACTTTGGAATTGGATGCTGATGAAGATTTTGTTGAATCTTTGCGGGACCGTAGAAGGTTGTAATGATGTTTATGCTTATGTTTTGACGATTGTAATCCTGCAGAGACTCCTGCAGAGTTCCCTGCGTGCGTGTGTGCGTGTGCGTGGCCGCCAATGTTGGCGATGCGCTCGACTTCTTTGGATGTACGAGCTAGGGGCGATTTCAGCTCTTTGGAAGACGGAATGAGGGTTGTTTGGATCGAGAGGTTTTCTGGACGTTTGAGTTTTGCCGAAAAGCTCGGGGCACCATTGTTGCCTGTTCCCAGTCCGTTTCCAGCCCCGTAAGAGTCTGCGCCGTCCGTATTGCTGCTGGAACGGATCAAATTAGCACCAAAACCCGAGTCCTCAGGCGATTTGCGCATGATTTCAGCCGTTTTGCTGAGAAATCTCGACAGCTTGTTATCTCTGCCGAGCCGTGAGAGCGTGGTGGACGACGAGGCTGTTCGGTGGAGTCCTGGATGCACGGGACTCATTCCGACGCCTGCTCCGGCCAGTGTTTCAGAAGAACTGTCGAAACTTGCTCTCACGTTGTTAAATTCAACATTGAAAGCCGCGTTCTGTTGATACGAAGGAGCCTCGGTGGCTGCGGTGTTGAGGGCAGTGTTGCTTCGTTTGCGACGGAAGTCTCTTGTTCTGATTCGAAGACTGTGAGCAGGACCATGGCTGGTTTTTGGGGGAGATTCGGAGTCTGAATCGGAGTCGGGGGGCAGAAACGAGCTCCGGGCGAGCGACCCCGATGAAGAGGACGATCGTCTGGGTTTGGAGGTGAGCATGGGCAAACAATCAGAGCGAGCGAAGCGTCTAAGTAACGAAGGCAAATAGTTAGAGGGAACTTTTAGAGGGAAAAAAACAAGAGGGAAATTTATTTTAGCGAAACAAAAGCGGAGAGGGAAAAGTGATGAGGTAATCAGGGGGATTATCAGCGGAATCGTCAGAGCTTGACGGGCAAGTGAGCTTCAGCAATGCGGTTGTGTTGTTTGATTGGCTCCCTTCATCGTCCGCTCGTCTTCCCGCAATGCCTAGTAATTGCCCGCTCGTTGCCTTCTCTTTGCTTGGTCGATCGACGCGAGCGACGTGCACAACGACGAGCGAAGCGAGTCGTGAGTGAGTGAGTGTTATTATGGTAACTGACCTTTTGGATGCATGAGCCTCTGGATGAGTGAATGGACACTCAAATGGGGAACGGCGACTTACTCCTTTCGCTAACAACCCGCTGCGCTTGTTGTTGTGCACTCGTTGTGTGCAGGCGTCGATCGACGCGTCGACTTACCGGTTGGAAGTCTACACCCAACGACGAGCGAAGCGAGTGAGTTGCTCGTGGTGAGTGGGAGCTCTTGTCTTGCTGCGGTAGTGAGGAAGGCTCAGAGAGGAGGCGGTGACTAGCGGATCACAAGCGGATCACAAGCGAATCACAAGCGAATCACTCATCACTCGTCGTTCAAAACGTGGAGGGACGGAACGGCACCAGCTTTCTATGAAAACACTGCTCTCTTTCTTACTCTTTGTCTCGGGGTTTGAGTTTTGTTGGCTTTGTTGGCTTTGCTTGCTCCACTGGCTCCACTGGCTCCACTGGCTTTGCTCGACTGGGCTGTCGTTTATCGTTCACTCACTCCTCGCTTCGCTCGTCGTTCGCTTTCCGTCGATCGACGCGCCTCACAGAAAAAAACAATCCTCTCATTCTCACTCAAGTTCACACCTTCTCCTTCTCACACTCCTCCCCTTCCGCCCTCACTCGCCCTATCGCCCCTGCTGCTTCTCCGCCCTCCCCCCTCCTCCTCACATCTCTACAATGTCCGACCCCACACCATTCGCCGCCTCGCCCGCGTTCGACCCCAATTCCAGTCCGATCACCATCCACGAGGACTACATACACAGCTACAACACATACAGCGACGAAAGCAGCGCTGTTTCGGGCGAGCCCACCAACTCAATCTCCTCGCCGCAGCTGCCGTTGCTTAGCCACAGAAAGTCGCAAGTGTCGCTTGTTTCAAACTCCTTGCTTCTAAACGAGCTGGCACGCCCAGCAGAGTCAACTACGGCCGTTACGCTCGAGACCGCCGTGGGAGATGAAGTCGAGCCGCACGACTACGCCCCCAAGACTGCTGCGGCAACGGGATCGGCCCCAAACACCCCTCTTTTGCGCTTCATCGAACAAGAAGAGGCTTCACCCACTGCGAGTGTGAGTGCGAGCATGAGTGCGAGTATTAGTGCGAGCGACGCGACTGCCGGGGCTTTTGGGGCGGCTGCAATGGCCCCTTCCGCCCCAATCAATCTCGACTTCGAACTCCAGTATGCCGACAACGAATCAAACCAAGACACTTTTTTTGCACACAGCAAACATTTTTTCATCCTCTCCTCAGCCGGCAAACCAATCTACTCGATGCACGGCTCAGACGATATTCTTACAGTTTACTCCGGAATCATTCAAACAATCGTCTCGTTCTTCCAATACAGTCCAGACGGCGAGACTGAACAACTCCGCTCGTTTGTGGCCGGATCAGGCCACAACACCGTGAGATTCCTCTTTTTGAATCGCTCACCAATCATCCTCATGGCAAGCTCAACTCTCGGCGAGTCAGACATTCAATTGAGCCAACAACTCGATTTCTTGTACAACTTCCTACTCACAGCACTCAGCAAACCTCATATCGATAAAGTCTTTTCCCGACGAGCCAACTTTGACCTCCGCAAACTTCTGGGAAAGGCCGACATTGCATGTCTCGACTCGATCTGCAACGATTTGGCCAACTTCGGTAATCCGGGACTCGTCATTGGAGGTCTTGAATGTCTCAAAGTCCGTCGAAGTGTGCGTCGGAAAATCGAAAACATCTTGCTCGAACACAAGTCTGAAAATCTTCTATATGGGCTACTCGTTGCTCCCGGAGGCCGTTTGATTAGCGTCTTGCGTCCTCGAAGACACACATTGCACACTTCGGATCTTCAACTGTTATTTTCAATGATTTTCAACACCAACACGTTCAAAACTGAAGGAGACCTCACACCAACTGAAGAGTTTTGGGTTCCTGTCTGTCTGCCGAAATTCAACGCAAATGGGTTTTTGTATGCCTTCATGCAGTTTGTGGACCTCAAAGATGAAAAGTTGATGCGATTACACGATTTGAACCTCGATGTCTTGGAAAATACAACGATGGAACCCGATGCAAGCAAAGTGACAGTGATTCTTGTGAGCGCATACAAGGACTCATTTTTCGAGATGCGGCGCATTGCAAACAATCTTGTTCAATCTTTGAAACTCAACAGAGTTGTCTTCCGAGAGCTATTCCGGTCATTGGTGGGAACGCAGGGTAAAAACGGTGAAACCGGTCCTCCATCTGGTAAAGTTTCACCTGTGGATGTTCCTGCTCCGCTGGTGAAACATTTCATTTTCAAGTCCAAAAAACACACTCAATTTGTGTACTCTCGGATCCAAGGAGTTTTGGAAAATGATCGTGTTGCTCGTGGCCAAGTGATGATGATCTATTCTCATTTGCATTCGAAAATGGCATTGAATCATCGCCATAACATTCGTGTTGGTGAGCAGGAAAATTTGAGCGATGGTTCGTTTCTGGATGGGAACAACATTATCAATTTGGTGAAGTGGAAGGTTGACAATGATTACCTGATGGGGATCTTGATCTCGACGCCGAGTTATGAAGTTTATGTGATCAACAATGGTGGAGTTGTTGACAAAAGTATTTTGATGGGTTCTTGCCGAGCAATAATCCGTTGGTGCCGAAAGAATGAGGAGAGGCTCTTTATATCGGGTGGGGCAGTTTTCTGAGCGAAAATAAGCGAGCCAGATTCGAGTGTCCCTTGTCAGTGACATCAATGCCGCAACCAGGAAGTTGTGCATTACCTTTTTCACTCAGTAACTAAATGGAAAGCTAGTAATTTGAAGTACTCGGCTACTTGTGGTGGTTTGATTGTGGGAGCGCACACACCATCTCTCTGCTCATGTTGCTGCGCTTGCTGCGCTTGCTGCGCTTGCTGCGCTTGCTGCACTCTGGTGAGCCCACTCGTACGCCTTCACGAGCCCCTTGAAATGGAACCACGCACTGACAACCACCAAAACATGGAAAATCTGATGCGAATTCCCCCACAAATCGTATCTCCCTGGACTCCACTTCTCTGGGACCTGAGCAGCATAGATCACAGCGCCAGAAATATAACCTGCACCTTCCAACAAGACCCATTTGAGACCCGCGCGACGGAGAACTTCCTCCAGCCCAAACTTGTACAGGCCGTAGGTGATTGGAAACACTCCCGAAACGCCAAAGATGATAAACATAGTGGCCCGGAATGGTCTCCAGTAAGGTTTTCTAAACTCTGGGTTCAATGTGATCACCAAACACACTGTACCGATCAACGCAACAACCCCAATGAAGAACTGGCGTGCGATTGGCTCGTCCCAGAACGCATAGTACACGATGCTCACCGTCGATGTCACGATAAGAGCAATGATCCCAACATAGTCAAGTTGTGAGCCAACAGACATGTATCTATCGGAATGCGATTTGAGAGCGTGGAAAGTGGCTGAGCATGAGAGACAAGTGGTGAACCCTATGAAGAAAACGTTGAACACGAGATTGTCAGTAGAAGTCGTGTTTCCGTAGATGGGGATGTCAATCAACCATGGTGGGATTGCGCGGATCAAGTTGTCGTGCTGAACCAGCAGCGGAGTTAGCAAAGTGAGCAATATTGGTACCACGAATCCAGGAAACAAGTGTGTAAAGATGTTGACTGTTTCGTTATGGAGGTAGAAAAGGGATTCGACACAGGCCTTGACGCTCTTTGTCTCACGAACATAACCGCTCAAGATGTAGTGGTTGTCTTGTTGCCACTCAGGGACCTCGTGGAAAGCATAGAGTCTTGATTTGACTGGTTCGGGCAATGCTTCGGTGCTTGAGAGCTCGGCGGAGCCGGAAGGGCTGACTGCCGTGCGTTTTTTCAGGTTTTCCGACGCCATTGAGAGGGAATTCGTAAAGTGGCAAAAAAGGGTTGGTGGGAAAAGAAAAACTAGTTGGTTAATTAATGATCCCACTTGCAAATGTTGAGACTGGCTGGTGCAAGGGTGTGGAGGCGAACGACGAGCGAAGCGAGGAGTGAGTGAGGAGTGAGTCGTTATAGGTTACACAGCGATCACTCAAATGACTAGAGACAAGCACAACCAACAAGCACAATCAACAAAGAAACTCAGTCAATGAGTCGTCGGTGCGCCGCCAACGAGACCCTCAGCTGTTCAACGAAATCGCAACGCTGTTCACACGGAGGTTGTGCAACTCTCAAGCAATGCACTACGGAGTGCATTACAATCGCCAGGGCGAGCAGAGGGAGGTTTCATTGTGGGATTCTACAACTCGGGTCGGTTTTTTCGAGGCATTCAGAAGAGAGAGTGGAGTGAATCTAAGTACGGAATAAGCGTACAGAGTAAGCGTACAGTTAGTGGTCGGTACTTGCCCGGTAGCCACTGAGTGGACGCTAACGACGAGCGAAGCGAGTCAGGGGAATGACGAGCAAGCTCATCCACTCACTCACTCGCTCACTCACGACGAGCGAAGCGAATCATTCAAAGGCTTTATCGAGAAGAGTATCTATACATTACTTCAGTCAATCAGTAGCCACTGAGTAACCACTCACTCCTCGCTTCGCTCGTCGTTCGTGCGTCGTTCGCTCGTCGCACACACCCTTACACCACTGGAGGGCAAAAAAACATCTACAGGTGTTTTTTTGAAGCCCTTTTTTGCAACTGGTGTGTTTGACAACTCTTTCTACTTTGCCACCATAGACTGCAGATAATTCCACCAATCGTTGCACATAAACTGCTGACGTGCCCTTCATAACACACGCACCTACGCGACCCAATCACACCAGTTTTTCTCGATAATTGGATGAACAACCACAATGGGAATTAAAAGACCTGAACAAGAAGAGCGTCTCTTGAGGATGCTCAACGAGCGCGGGAACGCCAACAAGTGCGGCGAATGCTCCAGCACGTATCCGACGTGGGCGTCGTGGAACCTCGGGGTGTTTTTGTGCGGCCGGTGCGCCTCCGTGCACCGTAATCTGGGCTCCGACGTTTCCCGAGTCAAATCGCTGAGCCTGGATACGTGGTCTTCTCACGAGCTGGACGTGCTGGAATCGATCGGAAACAAGGAAAACCACCGCATCTGGAACAACAGAAAGGCGCCGTTCCCGTTCGACGACGACGACAAGGACGCAATCACGCTGTTTCTGCGTGACAAGTATGTGGACGGCAAGTTCCGGACCACTCCGGTCACCGAGGATGACTACAACTTGGACAGAGTTCGGGACCGGCCGCATTCTTCGAGGTCGCACTCTTCGAGATCACACTCTTCGCGGCCCTTCTCCTCGCGGTCGCACTCATATTCACACGGACACCACGGACGCCACGACCACCACGACCAGTACGACAAGTATGCGGACAAGGCGCGCAAGTTGAAGTACGACTACGGGTTTGAGGATGAAGCGCGGAACGCAAAAGTGCTGGCGTCGGTCCAGGGCGACTTGAAAGAGGCCATGCACATTTTGTCGCGCACGAGCTCGCGGTCAAGATCGCAGACAAGTGTTTCTAGAGAGTCTCCGCCTCCGTTGCCGAGACGTAAGGCGACGTCGGGCGCTCTTTTGGACTCGGCCAAGACGGGAACGAGCAGCTTCGACTGGCTGAGCGGCGACGATCGGCCTGCGTCGGCACCGGCAGCGACGGGCGCGGCAGCGGCGGGCGCGGCAGACAACCAGATCTACCAGTACGTGGACCCGTACACGGGAGCGGTCTACTACGTGGACGCGAACGGACAGCAGTATGTGGATCCTGCGCAGCAGCAACAGCAACAGCTGCTTGCGCAGCAGCAGCAGCAGCAGCTTGTTGCCCAGCAGACGCAGCAGGTGGCCAACTCGCAGGTGATGTCGCTCTACAGTCAGCCGACAAACGCGACGGGTGCGATGCCGGGAAGTGCCACCGGCAGCGCCACCGGCAGCGCTCCGACTTTGAACGATCTTCAGCAGCAGCAGCAGCAGCAAATGCAACTTCAGCAGTTGCAACTTCAGCAGCAGCAGCTCCAACAGCAGCAGCTCCAACAGCAGCAGATGATGTCGACAGGGTATCCGCAACAACAAAGCTACTTCACTGGGTTTTAGGTATACAATATTGCAATGCATGGTTTATGATCTATCTAGACGGGGAGCAGGCGCACGGCCCCATTCGACGAGCGCGACGAGCAGGACGAGTGAGCGACGAGTGAGTGACGAGTGAGTTGAATGGGCGGCTTGAGTGGATCCATTTCGACTCGCATCGACTCGCTTCGCTCGTCTCGCTCGTCTCGCTCGTCGTCACTCTTCAATGACAATATAATTGTGACGGATTCCAGACCCGTACATCCACCTCTGGTAGAAGTAGAAACAATCAAACAACACCGTTCCCGAACTGCCAAAGATGTAAGGCAGCTCTTTGCTCAGGAAAAGCGTTCTTTCTGTAGACGGAACGAGCTGCATCGAGCAAACAATCGACAAGGAGTACGTGAGGTTCCCAATGAGCGCAAAAGTGAAGAGTAGCGGCGAGATTCCATCGACGGATTTGCGGCGAAAGTTCCTGAGCAGTTGCGGAACTCTGGACGAAAGATAGATGAACGTGCAAAGCCACGCAATCACATAGCCGATATCCTCGGACGAGACGCCGCCGTACAACTTCGCACCCGCCGGTTCTATTGGAGCGGCCGCGACGGGCGAGGAACGCCACAAGAGGGCCAAAACAGCAGCAACACCCCTCTTGAAACGATGCGTCAAACGAGGAGCGTCGGACCCAGCCGAGTAGTGGCAGTACTGGAAAAGCAGGATGGCGTCATTGAACAGAAAGTAGCACGACAGATACAGCTGGAAGGGAAGCTGGTGTGTGAGGTAGCAGCCAAGAAAACTCGTGAGGTCGCCAAAACACCATAGAACAAGGAACTGTACCGAAATGCCCTCTGTGGATTTGTTGCGGTAGTTTTCGATCTGCTGCGGAACCTGCGCCACAATCCAGCTCACGGTGGAGACCACCGAGAGCGTGGTGGAGGTGACCTGGATGGCGTGGTCGGAGAGCATGTGAGGGGTTGCGGGGGGAGCCTCTATCTTCGAAAGGAGTGAATGCGTGTGTGTGTTTTATTTTTTTTATTTTTTGAATCTTTTTTCAAGTTTTTTTCATTTCTTTATCAACGATAGCGGAAAACTCGCCGGTGCAAGGGTGTGCAGTGGATTTCTTATCAGTCGAAGAGGGAGGCGCAGCTTTGCGGGGGTACGGCTCGGCGTGGCGCAGTGTGGCGCAGAGAGTAACTTGACACATGGCGGGATCTGCCGCGCCATGCGAGCAAAGCGAGCAGGGCAGAGCAGGGCATCGCAAGCAGAGCAGAGCAGAGCATGCTCGCTCTGCTCGCGAACCCGTTCTTCCGCGCGCTGCCGCGCGCGCGCCGCCGCGGTTCTTCACCCCCCCCGCTGAGTGACTCATTTCACCTTTTGCACTCCCTGTACTTTTTGCGTGATTGCATCATCCAATCTCCCGCTTACGTAACATTCGCGGCTCCAATCTTTTTTCCTGTGTTAAAAAGAAGGCTCTTTTTAGAATTTAGAAATTTACTTTCCCATTCAAGGGCAAAAAGAACAAGGGAACTTTGTGTGTTTGGAAGGTGCAACTCAAACACGGCACGTCTATCGGCACAGGAAACTCCGCAAATCGCGCGGAAAACATCATCGGTGAGTCTCAGTTCACACAGCGGTGGCCAGGGGATAAGCGGAAACGGCAAACAAACAACATAAACACGTCTCTCAAGCCAGCGGAGCGAGCCCCAACAAACAAGGCCTGCACCGACAGCACCGCAGTGGCGGCGGCCAGCAGAACGGGCAACAGAGAAGCCGGCGGTTCAGGGATTTCTCCTAGTTGCGCTTTTTTGTGTTCCCCCCTGATCTTTTGTTTTTGCCTCTAGTGGCTCTCCTTTTTTTCTCTCCAACTTGAAACCCTCTTGTGTGTTTTCTTGCGCTCGACATGTCGTCGGCCCCGAAAACAACCACGATCGGTGACTTCACCATCGGCCCAGAAATCGGCCGCGGCTCCTTCGCCAACGTGTACAAGGGCTACAGCAACCGGACCCGGAAACCTGTTGCAATCAAGTCTGTCTTCCGGTCTCGGCTCAAGAACCAGAAGCTTGTTGAAAACCTCGAGATCGAGATCTCCATCCTCAAGAACCTCAAGAATCCTCACATTGTCGCGCTTCTGGACTGCGTGAAGACCGACCAGCACTTCCATCTGTTCATGGAGTACTGCGCGCTTGGCGATCTGTCCTACTTCATCCGCAAACGTGACCAGCTCGTCAAGTCGCACCCGCTCATCAGCTCGATTCTCGATCGGTACCCTTCGCCTCCCAACAGCCACGGGCTCAACAAGGTGCTCGTGATCAACTTTCTCAAACAGCTCTCTTCTGCTCTCGAGTTCCTGCGCAGCCAGAACCTTGTCCACAGAGACATCAAGCCTCAGAATCTGTTGCTGTCTCCTCCCGTCCACTCGAAAGAGGAGTTCAGACAACACGGGTACTCGGGGCTCTGGGAGCTGCCGGTGCTCAAGATTGCAGATTTCGGCTTTGCACGGTTCCTGCCCTCCACGTCCATGGCCGAAACCTTGTGCGGCTCGCCGCTCTACATGGCCCCAGAGATCTTGCGCTACGAGAAGTATAACGCCAAGGCAGACCTGTGGTCGGTTGGCGCCGTCATCTACGAGATGTCTGTGGGAAAGCCGCCGTTCAGAGCGTCAAACCATGTGGAGTTGCTCCGCAAAATCGAAAAGGCAAAGGATGAGATTACGTTTCCAACTTCTGCAGAGGTGCCAGACGATCTCGTGCGGTTGATCTGTGGTCTTCTCAAGGCGAATCCGACAGAGAGAATGGGATTCCAGGAGTTTTTCAACGACCCATTGATTCTGTACGACGTTCAGTGTGCAGACGAGCCTTTGGAGTGCTCGAACGTTGACGAGCAACTGTTCATCAGCGAGTATCTTCCCAACCCAAAGCAGCAATCAGCAACGACAACAACAACAACAACGACGGCAACCGCTCCGAAAGTGCCACATGCTCCCGAGCCGATCCAGGAAGAGGCAGAAGAAGAGGATGCAGCGAATGCCGGTCCTGCTCCTACAGACTCTTTGTTGATTGGCAAGGCTGGTAGCGTCAAGATCCCCAAACCTATGGAAGGATCAAGCAACGATGAGGTGATAAAAGAGCTGATCCACAAGAGCAGTCCGCCAGCTGACGCGGCGGCACGTGACCTGCCTCCGATCGGCACTGGAGCTGCAAGAACCACCAGGCGCAGTGGTGGCAAGCGTGACAAAGAGGACATCGTTTACGAGAAGGACTATGTTGTGGTGGAGAAACGGACCGTGGAAGTGAATGCGCTTGCCGACGAGCTGGCTAAAGCCGGGACTGGAGCAGTGGCGATTCCATCGCCTGGGTCTGCAAACCAGGGAGATTACGTGGGCTCTGCTCCTACCCACGGTGGTGCCGGCGGTGTTGGTGGAGGCGGAGGTAACGTTGCACTCGTGCAAGGAGGCCAGCTTTTCCGGCGGTATTCGCCATCGAGCCGGTCGTCGTCGACGGGATCGACCCATCGCAGACCTAGTTTTGGAGACCGCAAGATGCCTATCTCTATCAGTCCAACCAACGCGCTGACAAAAGCACTTGGCTACACTTCGAACAGGTTGTTTGGTGCTGCTGGTCAGTTACAACAGCAGCAATTACAACAACAACAACAACAACAGCAGCAGCAGCAGCAACAACAACAACAACAGACGTATCCAGAACATGGGCAATTGCAACATTTACAAACGTATAGCGCGGACACTGCACTTTCACATCTAAATGCTAACTTGCTCTCCACGAAAACACTGAGACCGATCCATTCGTGTCACCAGGCTTCTTTGGAGGACTCGGAGGTGATTAATCAACTGGAAGTGCTGGCGACGATGGCGCATGCGATTTCGCTATTTGCGGAGGTGAAATTTAGTCAATTGATTCCCCTCCCACCTTCGTCATCTGCCACCAGTCCCAAACTGGGCGATTCTGATGGGGTGATGCTTCAGAACGATGGGTTACCTCCACAAATGATCCGGACGATCAGTGGAGAAGGTGTTGCTCTCTATGTGGAGACATTATCGATTCTAGCCAAGGCGATGTCGATCGCAAGCGAGTGGTGGCATGTGAATGCGTTCAAGCCGGCGACGTCGCCGAAGTTAAACGAGCTGGTGCAGTGGATTCGGTCGCGGTTTAACGAGTCTTTGGAGAAGGCTGAGTTTTTACGGTTGCGGCTTGCCGAGGCGACTGAGCAGTTGAACCAGGCGTCTGACTCGGCGTCGTCGCTGGGGAAGCCGGTGATTGCGGAGAAGTTGATTTTTGACCGTGCGTTGGAGATGTCGCGGACTGCGGCGATGAACGAGCTGAAGAATGAGGATTTGCTTGGGTGCGAGCTGAGTTACTCTACGGCGATCTGGATGCTGGAGGCGTTGTTGAACAATGACGATGGGCGCGGAAGTTTGGAAGGGATGGGTTCGAGTCTTGTTGCGAATGGAGTGAGCAACGAGAAGCTGGATGCCGAGGACAAGAAAACGGTTGAGTTGTTCATCAACAGCATTGGCAATAGATTGAAAGTTTTGAGGCAGAAGATCGAGAAACAGGGAATCAGGTGAACGGTTGCGTTGCTTACCATGAGGGTTGCTTATGAGTCTGGGTTTATTACACTATTTTGCATTTGAAACAGTGAGGATTATTTTCCTGTTGAGTTTTTTTGGGGGTTTTTTTCTTTGGGATTTTTTGTCATAGTGTTTGGTTAGGTAATTGATTTTAGTATACAAAGACCGCACAGAGCTCGCTAAGCGAGCTTGCGGGGATAGTGCCGTAGCGCCTGTGTTGATTCGTATCTGCATCGCTCGCTGAGTCGTCAATCGTTGTGGGAGTGTCCGTTCGTCTCCAGGAACCTCGGCACACAACTCCACCTATGGAAACTAAAATCTCTGCTCTTGTTGCAGTTGCAGTTCAGCTTTTTCCTCACGTGATCGTCTGCCGGACAGTCATAGTTTGGCTTGTGAAAGTACCCTGTATGTTCGAAATAGTGGACTTCTGAGGGCGCCAGAAGGAACGAGACGGCGAGCGTGTGGACCGGGGCGTCTCCCCAGCGTTCGTAGAAGAAGTTTCCTGTGGAATCGAGTTCGTGGAAGTATTCAGCGTACTGGGGACTGCGGAAGAAATCGAGATCTGCAATCTCAAAGTTTGACCAAAAATGGCACAGATTGTAACTTGCTTTATCTTCGCTGTGGAGATGGACGACTCCGTCGGCGAAATCGTGAGTGACGAAGTCGAGTGTGGAGTTTTTGTGTCTGAGATGAGGGTTTTTATGAAAAAAATTCAGTGTTGTAGTCCAGAGTTGTCTTATAGTTTTCGAATTCTCAGTCAAAGCCATGTTGAAGCCATATTTTTTATTTTTCAGTCTCATCACTGTGAATGGATCGTACGGGATATCGCAGTTGAACTGGATATCTGGCTCGACACGCCAGTAGTAGCGGTACGGCGAGAGTGCCTTGAGACGGTAGAAGAAGCCGGAGTTGAACCGACACATCTGTCGGTACGAGAGGCTGTCTGCGTACAAGACCTTTTCAGTTTGGAGTCGGTTCATGGACTGTTGCATCTTGTCTGTGTCGATCCAAGAGGGAACGTTCCAGTACTCGGGCGGGACGAGGGTAAAGAAGGCGCGGCCGGAAACGGCCTGGGCGACTTTGCGTTGGAACTCTTGAGTGAATGGCTCGTTGTTGAAGAAATGCCAGTCGTAGTGGAACTGGTGGTTGAACCTCGATTCAACGTGATCGATCGAGGCGAGCATTCCTTCGAGCTCTGTATTGCGCACCAACGAGAGCAGAGTGGCGTTTTCGCGAGCAACGCCATCGATGGGACGGTCTGTGTTCCAGGACGTTGTTGTTTCGACGCTGGAGGTGGGTGTGAGTATGTCTGTGTAGGTGATGGAGATGAAGAAGGTTGTGGATGACAAGGTGACGAGGAGGAGGATTATCCAGGGGAGATGGTGTTTTCGATACGGCATGTGGAACGGAGGGGGGATCTCTGTGCCGCTCACCGCGCTGGAGGGATTGATTGTAGCAACGGTTAGCAATTTCCCCAGATGTTCTGATGATCGTCGGGCGGTGTCGGCGTTTGAAATGCGCGAAAGCCGGAGCGAAATCTCCATTGAGCGGATGACGAGCGGATGACGAGCGAAGCGAGTCATTCAGAGGACTTAGCGTAAGGAGTGTCTATACATTACTTTAGTCAATGAATTTGCTTACAACTGCCTCACTCACGACTCGCTTTGCTCGTCGTGAGTTCGTCGTGAGTTCGTCGTGAGCAATCACTGTCCAACTCTGTAGGTGCGAGGTGTGTGGTTGGTGCGAGGTGTGACGAGTGAAGCTAGCCCAAGCGACTCGCTTAGCTCGTCCTTTGGAAGGGATTTGATGTGAGTGGTATCTACACTTCACATCACTGTATGTACAATTTAATTTACTCAATTACAACCCAGTCACTCACTCAGTCACTCACTCACCCACTCACGACTCGCTTCGCTCGCTCGTCATTTGCGCGACAAACTTTTTGTGGTGAGCAAGTGCAAGCGCAGGTACAAGCAAAGTACAAGTGACGAGCAAGCGAGGAACGAAGTAAGTTGTGGGTTGGTCTGTAGTCAATGAGCGAAGGGAGTCGATGGTGGGCGAAGGGAGTCACTGGTGGGCGAAGGGAGTCACTGGTGGGCAAAGGGAGTCTTTGGTGAGCTTCGTCGTGAATAATATCTAAAACTTAAATTATTTTATTACGACTGACAAACGACGAGCGAAGAAAGTCATTCGGACAAGATCTATTGTAGGGAGTATCTACGCTTTACCTTACGCAGATATGACCCGCTTACAACGCACTCACTCACGACGAACGAAGCGAGTCTTGAGCTCATCACTGTCCAACTCCGCAGGTGCGAGATGTATGGTAGGTGCGAGGTGTGACGAAATTGGTAGCAGGCTGCTACACGTTTAAAAGACTCGCTCCGCGAGTCCTTCGAACGGGCTATCATGAAGGTTTGCCAGACTACGTCAACTCGGTACACTCACTCGATCTTAGTTGATTTCACTCTATCACTCACTCACAACTCGCTTCGCTCGTTGTTGGCTCGTCACTCCGTAGGTGTGAGGTGTGACAAAGTGGTAGCAGGCTGCTACACGTTTAAATGACTCGCGGAGCGAGTCATTTGAAGGAGCTATAATGAAGATTGTGCCAGACTACGTCAACTTGGTATACTCACTCGATCTTAGTTGATTTCACTCTATCACTCACTCACAACTCGCTTCGCTCGTTGTTGGCTCGTCACTCCGTAGGTGCGAGGTGTATGGTAGGTGCGAGGTGTGACAAGTTGGTAGCAGGTTGCACGATGGATGACTCGCTTCGCTCGTGCTATGCCAGGTATACTCACTCGCGTATACTCACTCGCAAACAACTCGCAAACAACTCGCTTCGCTCGTTGTTCGCTCGTTGTTCGCTTGTTGTTCGCTTGTTGTTCGCTCGTTGTTTGCTCGTTGTTTGCTTGTTGTTCGCTCGTTGCTCGATTAGGAAAAACAAAAACACCAATTTTTCACCACCTCAAAAACTCACCTCTCTTACCACTTCACCACCTCTTCAACCCACCAACCGCAACCCAACCCAACCCCCAAAATGCGCGCTGCCAACCTGCTCGGCTGCTCAGGCCTGCACGCCTCGCTCGCGATCGTTGCGTCGCTCGGCGTTGCGGCCCCCGGAGCGCTCGCAGAAACCATCTACAACTACTACAACCGAACAACATACCTCCATCTCACGACCGAGAACGTGCTCGTTCCGCTCCAGTTCAACGCCAAGTACACCTCCGGCCAGCAGGCAACAGCCACGCTCGAGCTCCCGGCACAGAACTGCCACGTGCTGTCGGTGCAGGGCGACATCTACGCGGTGTACAACAGCTCCTCTCTGCTCACGATCGCGAGATACAACGACACAGAGGACGCGTGGAGCGAGCTGCCGCTCGCAGACGACGTGGCGTACCTGGCCGAGTCCGCGTACCTGTCCACGCCGGACGACCCGGACACGCTGTACATCTTTGGCGGGTACAACGACACCTCGAGCGAGGTTTCGGACCGTCTGCTGAGCGTCGATCTCGCGACGCTCGGCGTCTTCGACGCAGAAACGTCGGTGCAGCCGTCGCCGTTCTACCACTCGGCCTCGGTGCTGCTCAACGGCAACACGCAGCTGCTCGTGGGCGGCAAGGCCGAGTCCGGCTGGGTCAGTCTGCGGCAGCTGGCGCTGTGGCAATACGAGTCGTGGTCGTTCAAGACGGTCTCGGTCGCGGACGGCGACACCATCAACGCCCGCACGGGCGCGCTGCTGCTGCCGGTGTTTGGCGACGAGATCAACGACGAGTACACCGCCAGCAACCTCTCGGACTTCAGCGTCGACTCGGTGCTCATGGTGGGCGGCGAGCTCGCACACGACTCGTTCAGCTCGCCCAAGTTCGCCCGGCTCAACGTCGCCGCCTCGGCCTGGAGCTGGACCTCGCTCGACACCACCGTCAGCCTCGCCAACTCCAGGACCAACAAGCACCGCGGCGCCGCGCTCGACCTCGACGACGTGCTCGGCGCGACCGTCATCTACGACACGCTCGTCGTGGCCGCGAGCAGCACCAACGGCAGCGCCAACGGCAGCAGCTTCGTGCTGCGGCTCTACAACACCACGAGCTTCGAGGAGCTCGACTCCGTCGACTACACCGCGCTCGGCCGCTCGCGGTCCCGCACCAAGACGAGCAGGAGCCTCGTGATCGCGCTGTCGACCGTCATCCCGCTGCTCGCAGCCACCATCCTCGCCATCGTCGCGTTCCTGCTCTACAAGCGCTACCGGCGCCGCCAGGCCGAGCTCGAGAAGGAGAGAGACCTCCAGAACATCATGGAGTTCTACAAGACCGGCTCCCGTGGCTCGCTCAGCTCCGGCTCGTCCGCGGAGCCGCCTGCCGAGGTCAAGGTGAACAACTATGATGACGGGGACAATCTTTCGATCAGCAGCTGGAAGCGCAAGCGCAACATGTACGAGCGCGAGCGCGAGCAGCGCGAGCAGCGCGAGCAAAGCGAGCGAAGCGAGCGAGGCGAGCAAAGCCACGGCCAGCACGGCCAAGGCGAGCTCGGCTCGCCTGTCAGCTCGCCTGTCATGGGACTCAAGAGGTCCTTCTCGACGCTCTCCACCAACCTCGGACGCTCTTTGAAGCGCAGTTTCTCGTACCAGTCGTCGATACGGACGTTTGTGACGGCCGAGACGTCGCTGGAGGAGCCGGCGGCTTCGCCAGCGACGCCAGCCGCGACGACGGCTCCTCCAACGTCTCCTCTGCCCTCCCCACAGCACAAGTCCGCATCCACGCTCAACCTTATCCCCGAGAACCGCTCGCTCTCGGAGTTTGGAAAAGGCTCGCCAAAGAGGTTTTCGGACCTCCACTCGCTCTCCACGAGCTCCACCTTCTTTGACTCGTCCGAGTCGCTGCACACGGCCGAGGAAAAACGGGTCTCGTCGCTCGTTTTCCACAACGAACACGGCGTGAAGCCCACACAGGTGCGCTCAAAGGACTTTTTGCCGGACGCAGGCGGCGCCGACGAGGACAACTTGGAGGATCTGGACGTCCAGGTTCTTGTTAGTTCGAAGAGGAGGTCGAAGTTGAGGGTGATCAATCCGGATGAGGGGGTGGAGGATGGGCCGAGGAGGAGGACGGTGAGTGATGAGCGGAGGGGGGAGGAGGATGACTGACTCACAAACGACGAGCGAAGCGAGTTGTTTGTGAGTCGTGAGTGACGACGAGCGCAACGAGCAAATGACGAGCGAAGCGAGTCGTTTGTGAGTCGTGAGTGTAACGACAATAGTAATTTACTATTGAAAGGCTTCGCTCGTCGTGAGTGTAACGACAATGGTATTTTACTATTGAAAGGCTTCGCTCGTCGTTTGTGAGTCGTGAGTGTAACGACGATGGTATTTTACTATTGAAAGGTAGAACTGCAGTCGCTTTTGAATCGCATAAGCAAACGACGAGCGCAACGACGAGCGAAGCGAGTCGTTTTTGAGTCGTTTTTTGAGTCGTTTGTGAGTTGAGCAAACGGCGAGCCTCTGACGAGCCGCTGACGAGCCGCTGACGATCCAAGGACGAGCAACCGAGAGTACGACACATTCAGTATGTGTCAGAATCGGTATACCCACTCACGACTCGCTTCGCTCGCTTCGCTCGCTTCACTCCACTCGCCTCGCTCGCTCCGCTCCCCCTGGACACTATATATCTGTATTTATGAATTTGTTATGTGATTTTACCCAACACAGCAACGCTACACAGCACCATCTGATACTCCATCACGCCCACAATCTTCCAGGTCTCGCTACCTTGGCTTCATTACCATATATCAACGACTCGTCATCTCACTAAGCAAATAAATCATTCAACTACTAATGACTAACTAGTCATAATATCAAATACTGAGAAGCGAACGGCGAGCAAAGCGAGTCGTTTGCCGGATACACTCACTCAGGAGTCAGGAGTCACGACTGAGTCACGACTCGCTTCGCTCGTCACGACTCACTCACGACTCACTCACGACTCGCTTCGCTCGACTCGCTTCGCTCGACTCGCTTCGCTCGACTCGCTTCGCTCAATAGACCCCCCCAAACGTACTCTCCCTACTCTTCTGAATCAACAACGCATCCGCCAACGTCAAAGCAGCCATCGCCTCCACAATCGGAATTGCTCTAGGAACAACGTTTGGATCGTGTCTACCTCTCGACTTCAAAATACCACTCTCTCCATCGTAACTAGAAGTGGCCTGCTCCTGGGAAATCGTGGCCGGTGGCTTGAACGCAACGCTGAAGTAAATATCCTCGCCGTTCGTGATACCACCTTGAATACCTCCAGAGTTGTTCGTCTTGGTACCCAACTTGTCGCCCTTCTTGACAAACGGATCGTTGTGCTTGGAACCTCTCATCTTGGTTCCTTCAAACCCACTTCCAATCTCAAACCCTTTCGTCGCTGGAATCGAAAGCATCGCGTGTGCAAGCATAGCCTCGATCTTGTCGAACGCAGGCTCTCCAAGTCCAACAGGAACGTTTCTGATCACACACGTCACAATACCTCCAACAGAGTCGTTCTGCTCTTTGCACTCAACAACAAGCTTCGTCATCTCCTCCGCCTTCTCTGGAATAGGACATCTGATAGGCCCAGACTGGTCAACACGGTCTCTCGTGATGGTCGACAAAAGCTCCAAAAACTCTGGGTTCTCAACAGATCTGTCCAACTGACAAGAACCAACTCCAGAAACAAACGCAACAATCTCCACTCCATTCACCTGCTGCAAAAACTTCTCCGCAACCGCTCCCGCAGCAACACGGCCAATCGTCTCTCTCGCTGACGATCTGCCTCCTCCAGACGACGCCTTCACTCCGTACTTGGCCAGGTAGGTGTAATCCGCATGCGATGGTCTAGGATAAACATCCATCTCGGTGTAATCTTTTGGTCTGTGGTCTTCGTTCTTCACAATCATAGCCACAGGAGTCCCCAGCGTCTTGCCAAACTCCGTTCCCGACTGGATCTCAACACGGTCCTTCTCGTTTCTTGGCGTCGTCAACTGCGACTGTCCTGGTCTTCTTCTCGTCAACTGTGGCTGGATGTCCTCCTCCGTCAACGACATGTTTGGCGGCACTCCGTCCACAATACATCCCACCGAACGGCAGTGCGACTCTCCGTAAGTGGTCACTCTGAAAATGCTTCCAAAAGTCGACATTTTTGCTGTGTTGTAGACTTCTCAAACAAGTTGGTTGTTGTTAAACCGCCGACTTGAATATTTTTCATCGAGCTTTTTTTTTTGAAAAAAAAAAAAAAAAATCCTCGATGAATCACAAAACGGTTTTTTTGGGTTTTTTTTGGCAGACCGCGACAAAAAAAATGTTGCAAACGACGAGCGACGAGCGAACGACGAGCGAAGCGAGTCGTGAGTGAGTTATTGAGGAGCGAAGCGAACGGCGAGAGAAGCGAGTCGTTTAATCGATACACTCACTCAGGAGTCAGGAGTCACGACTCACTCACGACTCACTCACGACTTGCAAATGACTTGCAAATGACTCGCTTCGCTCGTCATTTGCTCGTCATTTCTAATGCTCAGCAATCCACTCCCAAACCCTCAACATCTCCCCATGAACCTCCGCCATATAACTCCGAACATTCGTGTTGGTCTCCACCAACCCACTTATCCTCTCCCAAATCTCTCTCCGCTGCTTCGCAGAAAGCGAAGGGTCAATCAAATAGTAATCCCGAAGCTGAACCTTGCCAATGTAAGCATGCGCAGACTTCCCGGCCTGCCGCAGCTTCGCCTGCACCCGCAACTTCTCAATCACTTTCCCCGTCAACTCGTTCACCAGAGCACGCTGCTTGCGCCTGCTCTGCCACTTGTACACCGCCACGCGCCCAGAAATCGCCAACACAGCCCCAAGTATCAAGTACCACTTCAAACGCAAAAAAATGTCAACGAAAAGCCTCACCACTCGACACTTGAGCGACAACTTGGACAACGAATGCGACCGAACAAACCCATCGTCACGGAAAACAAGCTCCGGACGCGCCAGTAGAGCCCTGTAAGACTTCTCCCACAGATACTCAAACTCCTCTTTCTGTCCATTCAAGTTGAGCTTCTCAATCAGGTAGTTTTGCAAGTGAACTATCGTCAATCCAACATCCTCGTCGTCTCCTTTCCCGCACTTGACCTCGGCATTTCGCCGGCTCAAAATGTCCGTCGCTGCCTTCACCATCTGGTCAATCTTCTTCACTTTCGCAGAGTCTAGCACACACCGAGTGTACGTTGGAATCAAGCCAAACATAGACTTCAACGGCTTCGACAACGTGTAGTCCGAACCGCAGTAGATCGTGGAATAGGGGAAACACTGCGCGTTCTCGGGACACGGAACACACTCCAGTTGCAAAGCCTGCTCAATTCGGTCCAAATACGGCGTCAGAAATCGATACTTGTATCGGTCGTAGTTGAAGATCGGCTTGTGAACCTCGGCCCCGCAAAACCCAACCTGTATCCGCTGTTCTCGATAACAAGTGAAAACGTACAGAAACGTCAGCGACATCAGCCACACAGCCGCTAGCCGGTAGATCAGCCTCGACTGGAACCCGGCAGATATCGAACTGTCAACCATCCGCAACGCCTCGATCGATTCCTCTTGAATCTTCTTGTTCGCCACATCCACCGCCTGTTTCAGGCTTTTGAGGTCTTCCTCCTCGTCAAAAGAAACTTCAGGCGTCCGTATCGAGAGTCGTTCTTTGCTTGGAGAGCTTGCAATAGCAGATATTCTCGGGCTCACCGGTATTTGAGGACTTCTTGAAGGTTCCCTCTTGGGTATTCCCGCGGGAGGGCCTTCAAAACCCGCATTTTTCGGGCTCACTCTTCTTGGACTCGTCTTTGGACTCGTCCTTGGACTAGTGTTGTCCAATTTCAACAGCTTCTTTGGACCCTGTGGCAGTGGACCAGACTCAGCAGGCTCTTTTGGCTTTGTTGGCTCCGTTGGCTCCGTTGGCTCGCCACTCTGAGCCCTCAGCTTCGCTGCAAAATCAGACGAGATGTTCAGCGACGCAAGAGGAGGTACCACCGGTGCTCGTGCTCGTTTGGGCTTTGACGACGGCGAAGCGTCGCGCATCGGCGTCGACGACGGCAGCGTGGGAGCCACAACAGGCTTCATCTCCTCGAAACTCGACTCCGCAACAGGAACAGGCGACGAAACCATGTTTTTCGGCGTCAGCGTCGAAACGTCCTTCTCCAAAATGGACCTGTTGGGCTTGTCACGTGGAGTCGATGGTGTCGACGAAGAAAAATGATGCTTGTGGTTTGTCTGTTTTTTCAAAATCTTGGAATACTCCTTGTATACCGTTGTGTCGTTCTCGTCTGCTTCCACCGCCTCTTCTGCCGTCCGTTTCAGGGGCAAAATCTGTGTCTGTATCACTTTCTTCAACTTTCCCTCACTTTTTTTCAATGGTCCGGATTTGACAGGTTTCTCGTGAGCCTGATCCTGATTTGATGGTTGTTTCCCCTCCGCTTTGTCTTCAACACTGCGAGAGTCTGTTGTCTCCCTCTTTGCACGTTTGGCGACCACCTTTTTCTGATGCTGCTCCCTCAACGCGGGCAGCAGGTCCTTCTTCACCTGCGACACAAGATCGACCTTCTTGGCTGTGCGGGCAACGGAATGACCGTGCTTTCGCAAAAGCTCCCGCAGGTCAACCACTCTCAAGGAGGTGGCATCGAAATCTGGGGGGTGTTAGTAGGAGGACGCAGCCACTGTAGCATCGCGTACGCACCGTCGGCAAGCAGCTTGTCAGTCTCTGGAACCATCGCGGCAAAATTGACACGTTACACGGGGCCGAAAACACGAAAACACAGATCAAAACAAGAGTTTTTGGAAAGTGTAAACATAGATAGTGTGCGAGACAAGGGTAGAGGGAGAGAGAGAAAAAAAAAAAAAAAAAGCTATCAAAGAGAGATTACATAAGCACAGGGGTTTATCGCTGATTACATAAGCGCGGGGTGCGCAGACCACATGTTACCCGACGGCGGCACCGCCACAAACAGGCTTGTCCGATTCACCCGGAGTTGTACGACTGGGATGATCGGAGCACCGTCCAGCACACGTGAAATATCGGAGTTGCAATATCGGACGATACGATGGATGGGTGATTCACGCGCGCGCGGCGGATGTCATGTCAAGTCATGCCACCTGCCTGCCCACGTAACGGGCGCGCCCGCGGGAGGATTTTTGTTTTCGGATAATCTAGTGCTATTTTTCAATTTAATTTTTTTTTTATTGCGTGATGTCTTCGGAACCGCAAAGCCGCACCGCACGTTTGTGGTGCCATTGCAGCGAATCAGGCAAACAGCCAAATTGCTGTGCCAGACGTATAAAAGGGAGCGTGGTTGCCGCCCTTTGAACGCCCAATTGCACTGTGGTTGGTCGGATAAACCATCACTCAACCAATTGAATCAAGCAGAACAACCATGTCTTCAAAAACCAACTCGTACCCCAGCCAGATCCCGCTCGGAAGATATATCTTTGAGCGGATGAAGCAGGTGGGCGTCAACACCATCTTCGGGGTTCCCGGAGACTTCAACCTGGCATTGCTCGACCACATCTACGAGGTGGACGGTTTGAGATGGGCCGGAAACGCGAACGAGCTCAATGCCGGTTACTCCACGGACGGATACTCGCGCGTGAACGGTTTGGGTTGCCTGATCACCACTTTTGGAGTTGGTGATCTCTCGGCCGTGAACGCCGTGGCGGGCATGATGGCCGAGCACGTGGGCGCCGTGCACATTGTGGGCACCCCGTCGCTGTCGAGCATCAAGAACAAGCTGCTGCTACACCACACGCTCGGAAACGGCCAGTTTGACGTTTTCCAGTCCATGTCGAAGAAGATCACCCACCGAGCCACCAGCATCAAGGAGCTCGAGACCGCTCCGGGAATCGTGGACGGGCTCATCAGAGAGGCGTACGTGTTCAAGAGACCCGTGTACCTGGGCCTGCCGTCGAACTTCGTGGACCAGCTGGTGGACTCGAGTCTGCTGGAGACCCGCATCGACCTCTCGCTCAAGCCCAACGACCCGGAGGCCGAGGCCGAGATCGTGGAGGCCATCATGGCCAAGATCAAGGCCGCGAGGAACCCGATCCTGCTTGTGGACGCGTGCGCGTCGCGGCACGACGTGAAGAACCTCGTCAAGGCGTTTGCTGCCACGACCCAGTTTCCAGTCTTCACCACGCCGATGGGCAAGTCCTCGTTTGACGAGGAGAACGACCGGTTTGGAGGCGTCTACATCGGCGTTCTGTCGAGCCCCGACGTGAAGAAGGCTGTGGAAACCGCCGACCTGATTCTCAGCGTTGGCGGTCTGCTGTCGGACTTCAACACCGGCTCGTTCTCGTACGAGTACCACACCACCAACGTGGTGGAGTTCCACTCGGACTTCTGCAAGGTGAGGAAGGCCGTGTACGAAGGCGTGCAGATGAAGTTTGTCCTCGAGCGGCTGGGCGAGCTGATCACCAAACAGGATATTGATTACCAGCCGGTTTCCGTGCCGGAATCGATTCACGACTACCAGGACGTGAAGTCTGTCAAATCCGGAAAACTCACCCAGGACTTTTTGTGGAAGAAACTCTCCTTCTTTCTCAAAGAGGGAGACGTGGTTGTGACCGAGACCGGAACCTCCTCGTTCGGCATCACCCAGACCCACTTCCCAACCAACGTGACTGCCATTTCGCAGGTGCTGTGGGGCTCCATCGGCTATGCTCTTCCTGCTGCCGTCGGAGCGCAGTTTGCCTTGGAGGAGATCGACCCGGACCGCAGAGTCATTCTGCTCACCGGCGAAGGCTCCTTGCAGCTCACGGTCCAGTCCGTTTCCGACGCGTGCAGATGGGGTCTCAAGCCGTACATTTTCGTGCTCAACAACCGGGGATACACCATTGAGAAGCTGATCCACGGTCCGAAAGCGCAGTACAACCAGGTCCAGCCTTGGGACCACTCCAAGATCCTGGAGCTGTTCCACGGCGGCGTGGAGTACGAGAACCACCTGCTGGGCACCATTGAGGAGCTGAATGCTTTGTTTGAGGACCCTGCTTTCAACAGGAACGACAAGATTAGGCTTGTTGAGTTGACTTTGGACGAGTTTGATGCGCCGGAGAATTTGGTTAAGCAGGCGAAGATCAGCGAGCAGACCAATGCTGCGTAGTGGACGAGCGAACGACGAGCGAACGACGAGCGGAGCGAGTCGTGAGTGAGGAGTGAGTGAGTAAATTCGCCAAGGAGATGGTGCTTAAAATACTATGAATAATGAGATCTGTGACGTTTATAGAAATGGTGATGACGAGCGACCTGATGACGAGCGAAGCGAGTTATCAGATGAGTAATTGTGAGTATTCTGAGGAGTATCAACAGTAGGCGAAGAGCACCAGAACAAGAGAACAAGAAAATCCGCTGAACACCCGTGAACACCAATTGATCACCGACTGATCACCATAGTTGTAAGACTAGAGTATATGTCGTAATTCGCTCGTCATCAGTTGAAGCTGGTGCCTGAGTGACTCGCTTCGCAGGTCGCTTTTAACTCTCTATTATATTGAATCTAGTAAATAAATGACTCGAGTCATCAATTGAATTTGGGACTCGCTTCGCTCGTCTCAGAACAACCCCTCTATCTCCCCCTCCTCACTCACCTCCACATTCATAAACCCAGCATACGTCGACAGACCTGGAATCGTCATAATCTCTGCTGCCAGAGCATACAAGTATCCGGCACCGGCACTCAAACGAACCTCTCTAATTGGGACAGTGAATCCGGTCGGAACACCCTTCAATTTAGGATCGTGCGACAAAGAATATTGAGTCTTGGCCACACAGATCGGCAACTTGCCGTATCCTTGCTGCTCAAAACGGGCAACCTGCTCCTTGGCAAGCGCAGAAAGCTCAACGCCACTGGCACCGTACATCTCGCGGGCAATGGCGTTCAACTTGTCCTCAACAGATCCTTCAAGATCGTACAAGTAGTGGTTTGGAGTGCCTTGAACAGGCTCCTCCTTGACAGCTTGCACCACAGCCTTGGCCAAGTCAACGGCACCGGCTCCTCCTTGAGACCAGTGGTTCGAGGCCACTGCGTAACTGGCACCGGCCTTGATGGCCTCCTCCCGAATCGCATCGATCTCGGCCTTGGTGTCGGTAACAAACTGGTTGATCGCCACAATCACCGGCGAGCCGTAGGATCTGGCATTGGAAATCTGTTTGGCCAAGTTGAGACATCCGTTCCTCACCAACTCAACGTTCTCGGTAACGTATTCCTCGGGCAAAGATTGGCCCGGTTTCACGTCTGGAGCACCACCGTGCAACTTGAGAGCTCTGCTGGTTGCCACCAGCACGACGGCGTCTGGCTTGAGTCCCGAAGCGCGGCACTTGATGTTGAAGAATCTCTCACCACCCATGGTGAAGTCGAATCCGGCCTCGGTCACCACAAAACCTTTCTTAGCCGAAGCGTTTCCGACCGGTTTTCCGGCAAGCTTCAACGCAATCCGGTCGGCAATCACCGACGAGGCACCAATCGAAATGTTGGCAAATGGTCCAGCGTGAACAAACACCGGCGTACCTTCCAAAGTTTGCATCAACGTTGGCTTGACCGTGTCTTTCAACAAGGCGGTGATCGCACCAGCACAGCCAACGTCTTCGGCAGTGATTGGAACACCACTCTTGCTCGAACCAATAACCATCTCACCAACGCGCTTTCTCAGATCTTGCAAGTCGGTCGACAGAGCCAGGATGGCCATCAACTCGGATGCCACCGTGATGTCAAAACCGGTTTTACGGGTGAACCCCTTTTCCGTTGGAGCCTCACCAACGGTCACCTGTCTAAGGAAACGGTCGTTCACGTCAACGACTCTCTTGATGATGATGGATTCCGGATCGATGTCCAGCTTGGCAAACCGACGAGCCTCCTCTTCAGTGAGCTTGTCTGGATCGGTTTCCGTGATTCCAAGTTTTTCCAGTCTACGCAACATTGAAGGTGTGAATTTCCGGACACCCTTCTTAGCAGGAACAAGTCTTCTGTAGAAGCTTTTATCCGACTGAGTGGATTCGTGAAACATTCTGGTGTCGATCGCAGCAGCCAAGAGGTTGTTGGCAGCACCGATTGCGTGGATGTCTCCGGTCAAATGCATGTTGAACTCGTCCATAGGAATCACCTGGGCGTAACCTCCGCCGGCGGCACCGCCTTTGACACCGAAAGTTGGACCCATCGATGGTTGTCTCACGTTGGCGATCGCATTGACCCCCAAATGGGCACCGAGTGCCTGGACAATTCCCATTGTGGTGGTGGATTTGCCTTCTCCGAGCGGCGTCGGCGTGATTCCGGCCACGAGAACATAGTGTCCGTTTTCACGCTTGTCGGAAAGCCGGTTGTAAACGTCGAGACTCACCTTGGCTTTGTAATGTCCGTACGGCTCGAGCTCTGAAGGCTTAACTCCGAGCTCCTCGGCGATATCGGTGATAAGCTTTGGCTGCTGGGCACGAGAAATGTCAATGTCGGATGGAACTGGATCCTGGCACACGAGGGGCAACGGCTCGCAACGAACAGGCTCGTTCTCTCTCGCAAGCTGTCTCTGGGCCGCCTGCAAGACGTTGTCCACGAGCATCGCCACGGTCATTGGGCCAACTCCGCCAGGAACAGGAGTCAAGAACGAGGCCTTTTCTTTGCAACTCTCAAAGTCAACGTCTCCAACGAGCTTCTGACCAGACTTCTTGGTTGCGTCCGGGATGTAGTTGATTCCCACATCAATAACAACGGCTCCTTCCTTCAACCACTCACCTTTGACAAAGTTCGGCTTACCCAAGGCAGCAATGACAACGTCGGCCTGTCTCACAAACTCCTCCATGTTTTTCGTACGACTGTGGCACACGGTCACGGTACAGTTTGCCTTCTTCAACAGGGCAGCAACGGGGGTTCCGACGATATCGGAACGGCCAATCACAACGGCGTTTTTTCCGCTAAGATCGATTCCGGTTTCCGCCAACAACCGCATACATCCGTGTGGGGTGCACGGTAAAAATTTTGGTTCCCCATCTTTTTTCGAGAGTTCCCCCACGTTGAACCTATCAAACCCATCCACGTCCTTTTCGGTGGCCACGCTGTTGGTGACTTTGACCTCGGTCACGTGCGGAGGAAGCGGGAGCTGCACAAGGATCCCGTGCACAGATTCGTCCTGGTTGAGCTCGTGGATCTTGTTCAGGATGGTCTTTTCAGGAGTGTCTTCAGGCATCTTGAGCACGTTACACTCGACACCGCTCTCCTTGGACGCGCGCAGCTTCATCCGCACGTACGCCGACGAGTCTGGTCTGTTTCCAACCTGGATGATGGTCAACGATGGCTTGAACCCAGGCTCTTTCTTCTGGATCTCTCTGATGGTGTCAGCAGCGTTCAGTCTGATGCTGGCTGCCAGCTTCGTCCCGGACAGGATCTCGGCCGCCAGCCAGCTTCTGGACGTCGAGAACCGTCTCACAGCATGTGCCCTCTTGAGTGTGTTTCTGAGCATCTTTGGTTTGAGCTGTGTTCACTGACGAGAAAGAGATCTCTAAAGTTGAAAAATCAAGAAAAAAAATCCCTTGAAAAAAAAAAAAATCGGTGGTGGTGAAAAGTTTTAAACGGGGGTCCCACGTAAAATTCTCGGGCAGTGCACGACTCGCAGAGTGGGTGCTGCTCTGCTATTGGTGGACCGTGGGGGGCGGTGGGGGAAATGGTCAATACCAGCCTGCCGGTGGTCACTATGGGTTCCGTGGGGCTGTGGCGGGCTCATATAACACAAATCAACCTTTTCGTGGGGTCTGCAACGGCTGCAGAAGTCATTCCGCGCAGATCGGGATGTCACCTCGGCGGAGTCAGAGAGAAGTCACGCCAAGTCAAACCAAGTCACTGGCGAGCGAAGCGAGTCAGTGGCTTGACTTCGGTCTTGAGTGACAAAGAGACAGCTGATGAGAGTGATAAGAAATGAGAGACTCGTGTAGCCAGAGGTGTTTTCCAAAGTCATAACGGAAACGGAAACGGAAACGGAAACTTACCTACGACGAGCGAAGCGAGTCGTTCATGAGTCGACGAGAGAAACTCACGACGAGAGAAACTTATGAACGACTCACTCACGACTCACTCACGACTCGCTTTGCTCGTCGTTCGCTCGTCGTTCGCTCGTCGTTTGCACGTGATTCCTATGTTCATTTGATTGTTTACACACCGGGCGTTGCCCGGTGTTGCTATATACATCAACCCCTACTCTCCTTCCCCCTCGGACGATCCTTATACTTCTCCTTATTCACATGCTTGCCCGTACGAGTCTTGAATCCGCCCTTGGCGAGCACTCCCCATGGAGACATCGACAGCTTGTTGGACTTGGACTTACCACGACCACCTCCGAGCGGGTGATCGCACTTGTTCTGTGCCACACCACGCACCGTTGGTCTGATACCCTTGTGTCTGTTACGTCCGGCTTTACCGAGACTTTCGTTGTGGTGGGCAGAGTTCGAGGTGACGCCGAGAGTGGCGCAACTGTGCAACGAGATGTATCTCTGTTCTCCACTTTGCAACTGGACAATTGCCTTCTCCTTCTCTGGCAACTTGGCCACCACGCGTCCGTACGCGCCAGCCGCACGACAATATTTCGCCGGACCGTTTTTGTGTTGCCCGATATTATGAACAATTGTACCGACCGGAATCATCGAGACGGGCAAACAGTTGCCCTTGCGCGATATCCGGACCGACAAAATAGCCGGATCGACTTTTCCGCCCATTTCGTCAATCAGTCTTTGCGGGATGCCGGCTCTGAAAGATTCAACCTCGTCGCCCGCACGCAGACCTTCGCACGCAATGATGTACGAGAGCTTACCCGTGTCGTTGTGTCTGATCAGAGCAATGTGACTGGTTCTGTTTGGGTCGTATTCGATTCTCTCCACCGTCTGTGGTCCGCTTTCTTGACGCGTGTAGTCGACAAACCGAACACGGCGCTGGTGGCCACCTCCACGGTGGCGCACCGTGATTTTACCCGAGTGGTTTCTCCCCGACTGCGAGATTTTGCGCTCAGTCAGAGGCTTGTAGGGCTTTCCCTTCCACAGATATGGGTAGATTGGCTTTCTCCACCACCTCAGGCCGGGCGACGTTGGCTTCACCTGTTTCATCTGCACTTTTTCCTTCGACAGCTCGAGTTGGCGGCGCGTGAGGGTGTCTTGGAGCTCGAGTTCTGTCTGGTCGAGCTCTCTTTTCTGGAGCACGATCCGTTCTGTGGAGGCCAGACGGGTGCCAAAAGCTGCCCAACGGGCGCCTGGCACGTTGCCCGTGCCGGGCACGATCCTTGCGCACGGCCGTGTCAACAATCTGGACCACATGTTTGCTGACGAGAGGGTTGATCTGTCTTGAACACCAACGAGCTGTTTGGATGTCCAACTTTTTTATTTTTTTTTTTTTAACGCTGATTTTTTTTTCCCAGCTTCACGGCATAAGTCGCGTGCACGCGAAATTGGCGTGCGCGACGGTTATGCCGAACGAATGAAAAAATTCGAAATGTCCAAAACCGTAAAGAGCGAAAGTAAACTAGACAAAGTGGAGTTTTAACACCTGTTTTAATCGGTCTGTATAGAATTATTCACCAACACCATACAACGCACAATGGCATCCCGTCAATTCATTAGAAGCTTGGCCACTGCGGCATCTGCCGTGAAGCCTCCAGTCCAGCTGTTTGGCCTCGATGGTACATACGCCACTGCTCTTTTCACAGCATCTGCTAAGGACTCGTCGATCGAGAAGGCGTACAGCTCTGTCAACAAGCTGAGCCAGACGCTGGCCACGGACGCCAAGGTCTCGCAGATCCTGGCGAACCCAGCGCTGTCGCTCGACTCGAGAAAAGAGGTTGTTTCGGTGCTCACCTCGCAGCTCAAGCTCGAGCCTGTTGTGTCGAACCTGCTGAGCGTTCTTGCCGAGAACAACAGACTGTCTCTGTTCGGATCGATTGCGAAGCAATTCGGTGTTTTGAACGACGCGTACAACGGCGTGGTGGAGGCGACTGTTGTTTCTGCCAAGCCATTGGACTCGAAGATCCTCAACAGACTGTCCAAGTCCATCTCGGCGTCCAAGTACGTCGGCGCGGGTAAGACTTTGAACTTGAAGAACGAGGTCAACCCAGACATTTTGGGGGGTTTGATTGTCGAGGTTGGCGAGAACACCGTTGATCTGTCGCTGTCGGCGAAGGTGAACAAGTTGAACAAGGTGCTTACTGAGGCTATCTGAACGACGAGCGAAGCGAGTCGCGAAGCGAGTCGTGAGTGAGTCGTCACTAGTTATGAGTCGCTTTGATGTGAACCGCACATGGATAAATTACGAAGGATTTCATAGGAAAATCATTTGAAGATACAGACGCCAAAAACTCACGACGAGCGAAGCGAGCCGTGAGAGTAGACGAATAACCCCAAGAAAAGTAGACGAATAACTCGCGACGAGCGAAGCGAGTCGTGAGTCATCAATTGAGTGAGTAACCATTGATCAGTAAATCAAGTATATCGTGGTACCCGAACCGTAATTTTCCACTCTCGACACCCGTGCACCACCTATTTTTTTCTCGTCTGTCTCGTCAGAAAAGGGGAAACACTTTGTCAATTTATATTTGTCTTGTTTTTGCCTTTGTCTCTGTTGTTTGTTCTTTTTGATCGTCGTCGCTCGCTTTGCTCGTCGCTCGCTCTGCTCGTTGCTCGCTCGAGAATGGCCGGCCGCGTTGAGCAAGAACTCTCCAACCTGTCCATAAAAGATGATGACAAGTTCGTCGAAATCACAGACGAGTTCTACAACATAACGTCGCAGATCGAGTTCGGCGACATCATCAAGTCGCGCCAGTTCAAACTGCTCGAAGGAACACACGCGCTGGAGATCTCGAACCCGAAGCTGGACTCGTCGCTCTTGACGCTGAGCGAGTTTGATCCAAACTCGCTAGACTCGCTCGACCAAGTCAACTGGGTCATGAAAAGACTGCTGGAATGCCTGTGTTCGTGGCTCGATAACAACTCGCTCAGCGTGAGCGTGCTCAGTTGCACGTACGTGGAAAAGTTACTGGTTAACTACAGCAAAACCGGCAAGGCGGGTTTCCAGACAGACTCCAAAAGCGTTTCCGAGGTGCTGGAGAGCGGCGAAAACGTGGTGGTGGACGCGGTATTGCGGTCTTTTGTCGCCGGATTGCTCCAGTTTGTGAAAAACGTGCTGAAAATGGGGTTCACAGGCGTTATCTACGAGGAGGAGGACCTCAACACCCAAACGATGGATCTCGATTTCCTCACCCGAATCGCCATTGAAGACACTGTGGCCGACCTGGACCGGTCCAGCCAGTGGCTCGAATCACAGCCAGCATCCCCGGGCCAAACAGTGACTGTCGCAATGTTGAAACTCATCAAACTGTGTCTCAACATCCCCACCATCCTGGATTCCAACCTCGAACTGTACAAACAAAACAACACCGCAAACCTCGACGCCAATTACCTCAAGGACGCACTTTCCACATTGCAAGAGCTTGCCTCAGACCCCGTGAAGTCCTACATCGACCGACTCCCGGAGATCGCCAACTGTTTTTCGCTCAACATTCAAAAAACCCAGAATAACAGAACTCCTCCCAAAAAACTCTCATCCATGAATTATACCGACGCCATCCACAACTTCGCAAAACTGTTCACCGACTTGGCCTCCTTGTACAACATGCTACAAGTTTCAGACGCCCTTGAACTGTACGAGTTCCTCAACATGTTTATGAACAAGCGGCAGTTCACGACCGATCCCGACGAGATTGTGGGCAACCACGTTGTTGTGCGTGCTTTGATGCAGTTGTTTCTGATCAGGGACGACCGTTCGATCTTGGGTTCCTCGAGTTATTTCATCTCCGACCTGATGCTCGACTTGTTTTGCAAACTTTCGTTGCAAAACTCCAAAATCCTGGGATTGGACAGTACAGAAGATCCAGAGGAGATCAATCTCAACTTCCAGAAACTTTTGGGACAGATGGAGTCTCCTTTTTACAATTTCCTCACGTCGATTTCTCAAAATCCTTCAAGACAACGCCAATTTGTGAACAAAGAACTCATATTATGGGACACTTTGCAAGTTGAATCTGAAAACTTTGAGCTCTCAATCAATGATAAAATCCGAGACAATTTCACTGACTCGGAGATGCCTGTGATGCCGATTTCATCATTTATCTACTACTTCAAACTGGTCAAGATGACCGAGCTGCTTTTCAGATCCATTGAGTTGGATCTGTATAAAGACTCTCGTGAGATGTACATTGGGTACTGGTCGCTAAGCTCAGTTATGGGGTATCTCGTGCGTCACATGGAGAGATTGATTGACATCAACAAGTTGAGACAGAGCCAGATTGCCAACTATGCGAAAAAAATCAAAAAGGCTCGTGGAGATAAGAAAACCAAGCTCAAGTTGGAGTACGAACTCAAGAAGCAGTATACTCCGCAACTTGTGAGAAGCGAAGCATATTTGCAACTGACGATGCTCAAACTACAAGCGTACAAGCAGATTGTGGTGTTGAGAGTGACGATCTTCCAGATGTTGGCATACTGGGGCCACTTGAAACTCCCGAAGCATTGCAAAGTGTCTGAGGAGTTGCTGTTCAACTTGCAACTCAAATCGTTCCAATCGATTGGAATTCCACAGTTACCGACATATCAAGATTATCAAGAGAGCTTTGCGAGCTTTATAGAAGCTTTCAAAGGGCTTGAGAAGAGCCGCAGTCTGCATCATTTCAAAGCGTTGGCGAAATCCAAAGGAGATGAAATCGCTACATCTTTCAAGCTGATGGAGACTTTAGCAAAAGACGTTTTGCAATATCCTGACTTTTTGGCCGAAGGGGTTTGCGAGGAGATCCGTTTGTTGCGCAAGTCACTCACTGCTACACAGTTGACATTGACCCAATTGGTGAAGCTGGCGGAAACGGGCGAGACTCAAAGTATCACGGTGAAGTTTGAGAAGCTCAACTACCACCTCTACTTCCCCAACATCAAGATCAAGAGTTAGAGCCAAAAAGATGAAAAAGAATTGAAACGACATTGTACATTATCATTATTATTATTATCACGATCATTGATTGTGTTCACCTTTGCATGCCAGAAGACCGGACGGTAGCCATTGAAGTTGGAATCCGCTAAGGAGTGTGTAACAACTCACCGGTTTAGTGTTGAAGGGGGGAGCAGAGACAAGATGTAGTAGATGTAGAGGAGGAACTGTGCTAGGGTAGGCTCTGCCAACCCTCGTCCAGGTCACGTGACCTAGGGTTAGGCAGCAAAGAATTAACGTTTGTGACTGGGAAAGCGACTTGAGCGACACACGCAAACGGGAAGTAAAAAAAATTCGCGAGGATTGGAAAATTTGCCAGGGTGCAAAGAGAGAAAAAAAAATAGAGGTTTAAAGTTATAGATTGATTGCAACCAAGAGGAGATTTGAAAGTGATCAGATCACAACACATAGACAAGCAAAATGCCTCCAAAGTTCGATCCTAACGAAGTTAAGTACATCTACCTGAGAGCCGTTGGTGGTGAAGTCGGAGCCTCGTCTGCTTTGGCCCCAAAGATCGGTCCTCTCGGTCTTTCTCCAAAGAAGGTTGGTGAAGACATTGCCAAGGCCACTACCAAGTTCAAGGGTATCAAGGTTACTGTGCAATTGAGAATCCAAAACAGACAAGCCCAGGCTTCTGTTGTGCCATCTGCCTCTTCGTTGGTGATCACTGCTCTCAAGGAGCCACCTAGAGACAGAAAGAAGGAGAAGAACGTGAAGCACTCTGGTAACATTCCACTCGAAGAGATCTGGGACATTGCCAGAACCATGAGCGAGAAGTCGTTCGGTAAGACTCTTGCTTCCGTTGCTAAGGAGGTTTTGGGTACTGCCCAATCCGTTGGTTGCAGAGTCGGTGGTAAGAACCCACACGACATTATTGAAGCCATCGACGCTGGTGAGATTGATGGTAAGTTTTAACGATTTTACTGACTTGAAAATTTTCAACTACTAACACAAAAATATTAATTCAGTCCCAGAGAAATAAACAAACTGAATTTATATTTATGTACAAAAGAATATAATTCTGCACTAATATAGGGTTACTTGTTTCAATTGGGGATTGCAGGATTACAACAAAACACGATTTGTTTTTACTAACAGACAGTTTGCCAACACTCTGGTGTCAAATTTCACTCCGTATTTGATTCCTATTTTGGTGCAAACAAGATTCACTCGCGACTATTACTCACCGTCGGTTCAACTGAAGATGGACAGGACCAGGCGGACTCTGTTTGACTGGGACTGTTTGCTTCGTGGATACGATGGTCCATTTCAAATTCGCAAATCAAGCAAAACAACGAGCGAAGCGAGTTGTTTTGTTCAAAGCTTTCGATCTCATTCGATCTCGCTCGCTCACGAGCGAAGCGAGTCATTCGCTTTGCCTGTTTCGGTAATCCACCCGTAGCACAAACGAGCTCTGCCAGTTTTGTTCGTTTGTGATCTATAGTTGAATTGAAAAAGTTGAAATTTGAAAATCGTCACGTGACGTGTAGCCCAGACAGCGAGCGATGTCACTAGCGACGAGCGGAGCGAGTCTTGACTTAATCGTCACGACCCACTCACGATTACTCACGATTACTCACGACTCACTCACGACTCGCTTCGCTCGTCGTTCGCTCGTCCGCTCGTCGCTCGCACATCCCTACACCACCAACCTCCAAACTTTTTCTCACTTTTCACATTTTCCCATTTCCCATTTCCCATTTCCCATTTCCCTCTTCTTCTTCCCCTCTTTACCGCCATGTCATTCTACCAACCCATCAAAACGCTGGCGCGCGGATCGTGTGCCGCGGCTCCCGCGGGCGCTGCCGGCGCGCTGCGTGCGCTGTCGACGGCGCAGGCGGCCACGTTGAAGAGATTTCCCGACCTCAAAGAACAAGACGTTTTGCCCTCAGGAAGACCCGATTACGTGAAGATGATCCTCACGTCGCGGGTCTACGACGTGATCGACGAGTCGCCGATCACGCCGGCGGTGTCGCTGTCGCAGAAGACGAACTCGACGGTGATCCTGAAGCGCGAAGACCTGTTGCCGGTGTTTTCGTTCAAGCTGAGGGGAGCGTACAACATGATTGCCCACCTCTCGGACGAACGCAAGTCGAAAGGCGTGATTGCGTGCTCGGCGGGTAACCACGCGCAGGGAGTGGCGTACTCTGCGAAGGAAATCGGAATCGCGTCGACGATCGTGATGCCGCTGGCGACTCCGTCGATCAAGTTCAAGAACGTGAGCCGTCTGGGATCCCGGGTCGTTCTGTACGGCGACGACTTCGACGCGGCCAAGGCAGAGTGCGACAGACTCACCCAGGAGGACGGCCTCACGAACGTGCCGCCGTTCGACCACCCGTACGTGATTGCCGGCCAGGGAACCATCGCGATGGAGCTTCTGCGTCAGATCAAGGCGAACCGGCTGAGTGCTGTCTTTGTGGCTATCGGCGGTGGAGGCCTGATTGCAGGTGTGCTGGCCTACTTGAAGAGGCTCGCGCCGCACGTCAAGATCATTGGCGTGGAGACGTACGACGCGGACGCGATGTACCAGTCTCTGGCCAAAGGAGAACGCGTTGCCCTGGATTCGGTGGGCACGTTTGCGGACGGAACGTCGGTGAAACTCGTTGGAGAAGAGACTTTCAAAGTGTGCCAGGAGTTTGGCGTGGACGAGATTGTGCACGTGACCACCGACGAGATTTCTGCTGCGATCAAGGACGTTTTCGAAGACACAAGATCTCTTCTGGAGCCATCTGGAGCCATGACGGTGGCTGGAATGAAACGTTATGTCGAGCAACACAGCGAGATTGATCATTCGAAAAACACGTATGTGCCGGTTTTGTCTGGAGCCAACATGAATTTCGATAGGTTGAGATTTGTGAGTGAACGAGCCGTTTTGGGAGAAGGCAAAGAGGTGTTTTTGGCCGTTCAGATTCCTGACAAGCCTGGGACTTTTGCGCAGTTGCACCGTTTGATCGACCCACGCTCAGTGACGGAGTTTTCGTACCGTTACTCAGAGGATTCCCGCAAGACTGGATTGGCCAACATTTACACTTCGTTCTCTGTGATTGACCGTGCCAAAGAGTTGGAGCAAGTGTTGAAAGCCATCGAGGAGTCTGGATTCCATGCAGTGGATTTGAGTGACAACGAGATGGCCAAGATCCATGGACGGTACATGGTGGGAGGTAAGGCATTTGTTCCCAACGAGAGAATCATTTCGTTTGAGTTCCCAGAGCGTCCTGGTGCGTTGACCAAGTTTTTGAGCGGATTGGAGATCAACTGGAACCTGAGTCTGTTCCATTATAGAAACCTGGGTGACGATGTGGGCAAAGTCGTTGCTGGAATCTGTGTTCCACCGGAGGACAATGAGAAGTTTGAGGCGTTTTTGGAGAAGTTGGGTTATAGATATAGAGAGGAGACGGATAACTTGGTGTTCAAGACGTTTTTGGCCAAGTCTGAATGAGCGGAGCGAGTCATTGGCGAGTCCCGCTTATCTTCATACCCTTTTCTATTTCATCGACGCTTGACTATATATACAACTGAAATCAAATTTCATGTAACCCTATTGGTGACAAGCGAAGCGGATTGCAGAAGATCCGCCTAGAGTTGTTTACCGCGACCTCCTCAAGAGTTGTTACTTGCTGCGCTCGTGATCAGCTTTTCATGACTCCTCGCTTTACTCGTCTTCAGTAATTTTTCGCACACCCCAGGATTTTTTTTTTCACCCCTGAAAAATATATTTCTTCAACTTCACCAAGTTCACTGTCTCATCTTCCCAACACCGCAAAATGCACCGGCTTCTCCGAGGTGGCGCAAGTCAACTGCACTATTTGGGCCGGCGGGGCCCACCATCGGTTTATTCGGTTTACTCGGCTCGCTCGCTTGGCCCAGCGGGGCCGCTTGGCTCGCTTGGCTCGCTTGGCTCGCTCTGTGGTGCTCGCTCCGTGTACACCCGTTTGGCTACCCACAAACAACACACGCTCGTTACTCAGGCCAAACGCAAACTCCGGCCACAAACCTTCCATGGTGTCTTTTCCAAGATCCCGAGAGACGACCCAAACATCCGCATCATCTTTTGTCTCAATGCCCGCGACTTTCCTCTCAACTGCATAACCAACATTGTCGACGAGTGCGAGAGGTCCGGCTTCAGCATGGAAAACGTCCACTTCGTCATCACTATGCTGGACTTGGTGCAATCGGTTGTTCCTGGTGAATTCGACAAAATCAGAACCAAAAAATACTATTGGAACGCTTTGAACGCTTACTTCGCCAAGTTTGACTTCAAAAAAAAAAGGTTTGTCGTCGCACCCGAAAACGTCTCTTTGGTGAGCACAGAGCGCAAAGAAACCATTGACCAGCTGTTTGAGAAACTCGTTGCACGCGGAAGAAACCGGTCTTACTACGTCATTGGACAAGGAAATACAGGAAAATCAACTCTAGTTAAACAATTAGTTCGTGAACATTCAACAGTCTCACCACCAAGAATCAGTCCAACTCCATGTCAAACAAAATACTTCACCAAGTATCCGTGCCAATATTTCGGCATCCAGTTTGTCGACACACCAGGCTTTCTGCCCAAATCCTTGAGTGTGTACCAGATCTACCAGGAACGAGGCTGCCATCATCTTTTCAAACAGCACACTCGTTCTTGCGTGCGAAAATTCGACGGACAAGACTCGTACCGAGGATTCTCGATTGGGTATTTCTTTTTTCTGCAACCACAAACTCAGAGGGGGCGCTTCGAATACCAGTATTTCATGCCCGGTGGAGTGAAACACCCATCGTCCTTAAGCGCCTATCGAGCCTCATACCGCATGCACAAACTCATGAAACACACAGATTTCAAAAAATTCCTGCTCCCAAAAGTCACAGAATGCATCGACATTGTGATCAGCAACGTTGGGTATGTCGAAATAATGCCTGTTGAGGAAAACAACAAGCCCTGGATCATTTATGCCCCATCGAGTTTGAAGCTCATGATCAGAAATAGCAAAAGAGTCGCCATGGAAAACGGTGGCAAGGACGTTTGGTATATGAATTTGAGAGAGTTGGAAGGAATGGCGAGCAAAGCCAAGCGAGTCTTGCCTAAATGAGTGAGTGAGATGATTAATTAATGGCTTGCTTCGCTCGTCCTTGGGAAAATTATGAATCCGCACTTGCCAACCGCTTTTGGCCAACACAGCTGTTCACTCGCCTTGCTCGTCGATTGCTCATTTCTTCTGCTTCTTCATCCTCCACGAGAAAAACCACAAACACCCCGGCATCAACAACAAGTTCAACACCATCCACCCGGCCAAAACACCAAAGTTCCTCCCCATCTCCCCTCTGTACGTATCAAACAATAAAACCTTCATCAACTCGTACGAATTCTTGATCGGCATCGCATGCGTGAACCGATACACCTTCGGACAGATCTCGATCGGCGAAAACGTGGCCGAGATGTTGAGCACCACAAACGACAGCAACCAGAATCCCATCATTGGTGGCAAGACAGCCAACAGTATCAAAGCAACGTTCTCATTGGCTCCACCCACTGCAGACATCGTCATAAACGAAATCATCCATTGCACGCCAAATCCTCCTTTCCATGTCTTGTTCAGATTGATCTGGAAAGCAGCGTTCAGTGCGCTGTAGCCAAGCGATAACAACAAAAACGTCAGCTGCGAAGCCGCCATCCGATAAAACATATACCGTCTGGGTGGTAAAACACGTGCCATTTCACCGTTCAACTTGGCAAACCACATGATCTGGAAAAAAGTTAAAATGATGATGTAAATCAATCCAACTTGTAACGGTGCCATCAGAACAGGATCCGTCATTGGCCTTCCATCCACCAGATCAACCTCGGGAGAATTGCTCAGCATCTTCGTATTTTGTAAACTGGCAAATTGATCAGACGTCAAATTTGAAATCAGACTCGGATAAACTTCTTGCTTAACAACCTCATTGAATGCAATCATGAACTCATAAAGCGCCGGTTGAACGTACATTTTAACTCCGTTCGGATCTCTTCCCGTCTCATAGTATCCTCGAACGAGTGCCGTGGTGTTGAGATCGGTTCCGTCTTCAAACGCCGTCCTCAATTGCTCGGAAACATCGTCGCTGCTCACGTAAATGGCGCCCCAATACTTCTGCTCATGGACTTTCCGAATGATCGTGTCTTCATCCATATAATCCAGCAGCTTCCAGCCGACAAGCGATTCAATCACAGGCATTTTCGCCGTCTCAACAAGCGCATTCGATAGCAAAGAAGTCTCCTGTGTGTTTTCGAGCACAACCGCCACTTTCAGCCGCTGCATTCGGTCCTCCCGCTTGTACATTGTGCCCCAGTAGATCGAAAACACCGAAAACAAAAACAACAACATCACCACAATCGTCTTTAGGTACGCAAACGCATACGGAACGGCGCTTTTCACTGTACTGAACCAGCTTTTCTTCGGACCTGACTGCACTTTTTCACCCGCCTCAAGATCCCTCTCACGCTCGTCAACCATTCTTTGCTCCGCAGAGTACTCTGTGTAGTCCGTTACCACTCTCAACAGACTGTTGTGAGACTCGTCGGTTCTATGAGCAGAGTCGTTTGCAGCGTCAACTCCCGTCTGTTTCGACACAAACTCATCCGGCTTGCCGCTCGACAACTCTCCAACACCGTCTGAGGAGTCGGTGCTGTCTAACCGGTCGACTTTCATTGGTTCGCGTTGTTGGGTGTAAGCGAAACAACCAATTCAATTTTGGTGAAAACATTGGGTTTTTATAATTTCAGCCATTCGCGCAGAATTTGGCAGTTAAGTCCGGCATTAGTCAAAACCCCGTACAATCGCCGCGCGCGCTTACCTAATAAACTCCGGCCCGAGCCTGTTAACTCCGTCTCCCGCTTCAGCTCTCAAAACACCTTTTCAAAACACCAAGAACAAAACCCAACCGTCCAAAATCGTCTCCGTCTTGGAAAAACTTGCCACTCGTGCTCAGAATCGCGTTTTTCCCGCAAAGTCGGCCGACCAACATCCCGACTTGCGACGCCAACACCTGTGTCTTGATGTTCCCAGGGTCCCCAATCAGCAGCGTCGGCACAACGTCGCTGGTCACGTGACCGCCATCGCCGTCGCCGCCGTCGCCGTCGTCAAAACCAACCTCGTCAGAGTCCACGTCGCTCTCTGCGTCTTGCGCACCGCCCCGCAACGCAGGACGCGCCTCGTGGAGCATCGATACCGGAAGGTCGTACGTCGCGTCGGTCTCGCCGTTGCACGCGAGACGGACAATGAGCTTGTTGTCAAACTCCACGACCGAGCACGTCACCTCGAGCGTGCCGAGCGCGCCGAGCGCGCCGACCGCGCCAGGCGAGTACGTGTCACTCAATTCACGGTAATTGCCTGCAAAATCCAATCGACTGGCCATATTCTGGTAGCAATATCTATAGACTATAAACAAAGTGAAGGTAATGAAACCAGTGAATCAACTTTTTTTCTTGCCTTTTTTTCTTTTGTCTTGTTTTTTTTTTGTCTCGTTTTTTTGTTTGTCTTGTGTTTTTTTTTGTTTGTCTTGTCTTTTTTTTTTGTTTCCCTCTTTTTCCCTCTTTTCCCTCTTTATCCCCTCCTCGCCCTCCACAACGCCATGAACAGAGCCCACTAGTATGTCTGACACCTCTACACCGAACCTGCTGCCAAGCAAGACACAACCGGAGTCGCTGGCCCAAAAACCGCACCTGTTCTTGCTGATTGCCCTCTCGCTGGTGGCGTCGTACGTGTGCTGTTTCTTCTTTCTCACGATCCTCATGGTCCTCGCCGTCGCGTCGTTCTTCTGGAAAACGCGCATTCTGAACGAGCACACGTACACGGCCCCGCTGTCCAGAGCATACCCGGTGGATCAACCAGCACGCAAAACAGAGCTCCGTTACTACGTGCAACTGATGGGTCTGAGGTTGCTGGAATACCGCATCATGACAAAAGACGGCTTTTTCATCACACTGCAGCGGATAGTGGACCCGGAAAACACCACCCAGGACCGTCCGCCCGTTCTGCTGTTGCACGGCCTGTTGCAATCGTCCGGATCGTTCGTCACCAGCGGTTACAAGAGCCTTAGTTACTTGCTACATCAAAATGGCTACGACGTTTGGCTCGGAAACAACCGTTGCGGGTTCCATCCACAACACCGCTCGTACAACTCAAACGATCCGCGCATGTGGGACTGGGACTTGTCGGAAATGACACGGTTCGACCTCACGTGCATGATCGACGAGGTGCTCAACGTGACCGGAAAGGAGAAAGTGTCACTTGTGGGCCATTCACAAGGCACTGCACAGATCGTGATGCTCATATCGAGCGAGTTCAGTTTGGGCTACGAGGATAGAATCGACAAGTGTGTTTTACTGGCCCCAGCGATCTTTGGAGGCTCACTGCTCAACTCGAAACTGTTCATTAGATTCATAAACACGCTTCCCAGCTTTGTTTACGATGTGTTTTTCGGACTCAACTCGTTCATGCCAATTATGATGTTTTTCCGCAGACTGATCGTCACCACGCCCGTCTTTGGTTTCTTCAGTTACTCGATGTTTAGCTTCCTTTTCAACTGGAACGACTACCTTTGGGACCGCTCACTGAGACCCATTCATTTCATTTTCTCACCCGTCTACATCTCATCCAAGCTCATGAAGTGGTGGCTCAGCAGCGAAGGTGGCCAAGGTTTTGAGATGGGCAAGTCCATCTTGAAACAAGACCGCGTGTGGTTCAAGCAAGACACGCCTCCGCTTTTCCTTGTGATTGGCGAGCAAGACAAGCTGGTGGACGGCGATTTGTTCATCCGGCACTTGAGCGTCAACGAGCCTGCGATGAAGGACAAGTTTGAGTTCCTGAAAGTGCAGAATTACAGCCATCTAGACGTTCTGTGGGCCGACGACGTGAACACGGTGGTGGGCGACAATCTTTTAAAATTCTTGGGATCATGAATACGTGTGCATTATTTATCATTTGTTTACGAACGAACGAACGAACGAACAAACAAACAAACAAATAGAAAGAAAACTTTAGAAATTTTTGTCTCCTTGCTCAATCACAGCCATGTCCAGCACCTCCACGGACCCCTTTTTGGACTTGATGACTTCGACGAGCTCCTTGTAGTATTCTGGATCGATCAGACACACTATTTCCACCTCGTTTTCAATCTTGTCCTCCGACTCAATCGATGCAATGAGTCTTTCTTTGAGGTCGGCCTCGACTTTTGTATATTCTTTGCTGACGATGGTGATTTTCAGTTTCATTTGGGCTCTTGCTATTGGTATCAGTTGTTTCTCAACAAGCAATCTAATTGCCTCCAAAGCCTTTGTTTTAGCGTTCTTGGCATTTATCACATTGAACTTCAGCTCTTTGAGTGCCTTATCGATCATGGTTGGCGGGTATCTCTTTTTGGTTTTCGGATTAATACATTTGGTCGAGATGAGGGTCAAAACCTCGTTGTGCAATTTCTCGTTTTGGGCAGACCGTTCTTTCTCGCTCAATTGGATCTCGCCCTTTTTTAAAATTTCCAGCACGATGGTGTCAATGTCTGTGGTGTTGAAGGCTTTTTGAAGCTCTTCGTTGGAAGCCACTTGGCCTTTGGAGACATTGAGAAACACCTGTGGGATCTGTAGAACTTCGTCGAGATCTTTTTCGACTCCAGATCTATAGTCTTGCACTTTATTCTGATAGCATGCGATTTCGAACCGTTTTTTGCCCTTTTTCATTCTGACCAACGAGACATTGGTCAGTTTAATTTGAGAGGATGGTTGGTTGATTTTTCCCATGGCGATGGAGGTAAGGACGGTGGGTTTCGGGACCAAAAGGATGTGCAAGCAGGTGAATACAATAAAGAAATAGAAGCACAATTTTTTTTTTTTCATAAAAAAAAAAAAAAAAAAAAAAAAAA
>PPHT02000038.1:0-62372 GCA_003705115.2 Ogataea henricii | reverse complement strand
GGCTGTTATTGGCGCTGGAGCGTGCGGAGTAGCAGCCATCAAATCTTTTCTTGCTGAAAAAGCGTTTGATAAAGTGGTGGGATTTGAGAAAAGAACAGAACCTGGTGGGATTTGGAACTACACCAGTACTACATACCCAGAACACGACTTGAACGTGCCGTCAGAGGATCCGCACAACCAGTGGACGAGGCCCGTGAGACAGGGAGAGAGTGATTCGTATGTGTGGCCGAACGCGGTCTACGAGTCTTTGGAGACAAATACTCCATACAAATTGATGGAATTTAGAGATTTCAACTTCCCAGAAGAAACTGCGATTTTCCCACACCGAACAGTGGTTTTAAAGTACTTAAACGATTACGCACGGGACATTTTGTCGTACATCCGGTTTGGAACGGCGGTGGTGGATGTGAAATACGAGTCTGGGAAATGGATTGTCACGTCGAGAAAAGTTTGTGTTGAAACGAATGGAAGTCTTGAAAAAAGTGAGCTTGTGCCAGATCACGTGGAAAAATTTGACGCTGTGTTGGTGGCGGCAGGTGTGAACGATTTGCCGTACATTCCTGACAAAAAAGGTTTGAAAGAGTGGAACAAGCGGTATCCTGGTTCTGTTTCACACGCCAAAAGCTACACTCATCCAAGGCAGTTTGCCAACCTGACCGGTAACGCTCTTGTGATCGGAAACTCTGCCTCGGGACTCGATATCTGCTACCATTTGGCCAACACGTACGGGAAACCGGTTTACAAGAGCGCGAGGTCGCCCAGTCTCGTACCTGGGGGGACCAGCGAGCTTGTGGAACAGCGTCCGGACGTGAAGCTGTTTGACGCAGAGTCCAAAAGGGTCGTTTTCGTTGACGATACCGTGCTGGAAAATGTTGAAAAAGTGGTTTTTGCGACCGGATATCTCAGATATTTTCCTTATTTCCGGCAAATCAACCAATCCGCCAAACCGCTAATAACCGACGGCAGCCGCGTGCACGGTCTTTACAAGCAGTGTCTGAGTTACAACTATCCGGGACTGGCCTTTATTGCACTGCCGCGGTACGCTCTTCCGTTCCGGACGGCAGAGATCCAAAGTTCGTGGCTTGCCAAGCTGTTTAGCGGCAAGCTAGGAACTCCTTCTGTGGCGGACATGCAGAAACAGGAGCAGTGCCTGTTGAACGAAAGAGGTAATAACCCAAGTTTCCACAACATGTTGTTCCCGCAGGACGTTTTGTACTGCAACGAGCTGATGCGGGAGATCGCGAGCGTTCCGGGCTACGAAAACGGACTTGTTCCGCGTGGATGGAACGAGGAGGACGTTTATTTGCGGGCCAACACCAAAGCGCTCAAGAGTGCCTGTTTCAAACACGGCGATCTGTTTCCGGGGGTCAAAGTGCACAGTGTGGGGCAGTTGGAAAAGGGCGTTGGATTTGCGATGGCCGAGGTGGATCGGAGATTGTTGGGCTTGGAGTAAGCGATTAGATAAGCAGATAATAAAGTAATGAGACTGGTGTAAGATGGAAGGACGAGCGAACAACGAGCGAACAACGAGCGAACCACGAGCGAAGCGAGTCGTGAGTGAGTCGTGAGTTAGCGAGTCACTGATTCAATCAGTAAGTTACTTATTCGTTCAGTAAGTGACTCACTCAATCAGTAAGTGACTCATTCATTCAGTAAATTAGTCACTTATTCATTAAGTTGCTCACTCACTCACTCACTCACGACTCACTCAAGACTCGCTTCGCTCGCTTCGCTCGCTTCGCTCGTCGTTCGCTCGTCGTTCGCTCGTCGTTCGCCCGAAATCTTAACTTCTCCCGAATAAATATTTTCCACTCTTCAATTGTACTCACTCCACAAACCGTGCGGCTGGCGACGATCAATTGCTGTCAAAGTTTTCTAATAATAGGGCCATCGATAAGAGCCTACCATTGGCTTGTCGACAGCCCCAATTGGTGACGTAGGCTACAGAACGACCCCGCATGCGGGCCAAGCAGTATCGGATGCAAGTGGTCCTTGTGCGGTATAACCGACAAACGGTATAAAAAGGGGGCGAGTTCCCTTCTTGAGAAACCCCCGGGAATTTGCCTTCTCGTTACTTTCAACTAAACTTTCTTCAGTCTCCTTCCCCCCAGAAGCCAGCCTGAATTCCCTCCCACTCCCCCCCCCTCAAAGTAACAAAAATGGCCACCTCCAACAAAATCACCTTCGCACTGAACTGGACCCCGGAACCATACCATATTCCGATCTTCCTGGCCCAATCCAAGGGTTTCTTCAAGGAACAGGGCCTGGACATTGCGATTCTAGAGCCATCGAACCCTTCTGACGTCACCGAGCTGATCGGCTCCGGCAAAGTCGACATGGGTCTGAAGGCCATGATCCACACGCTTGCTGCCAAAGCTCGCGGCTGGAACGTGACCTCGATCGGATCGCTGCTGGACGAACCGTTCACCGGGGTGTTGTACCTGAAGGGTCGCGGCGTCACCGACGACTTCCAGTCTCTGAGAGGTAAGAAAATCGGTTACGTTGGCGAGTTTGGCAAGATCCAGATCGACGAGCTGACTGCGCACTATGGAATGACTCCGCAGGACTACACTGCAGTGCGGTGCGGAATGAACGTTGCGAAGGAGATCATTGACGGAAACATTGACGCCGGTATCGGTATCGAGTGTGTGCAACAAGTCGAGCTCGAAGAGTACCTTCGCACGCAAGGAAAAGACGTCGGCGACGTTGGAATGCTGAGAATCGACCGTTTGGCGGAGCTGGGCTGCTGCTGTTTCTGCACGGTTCTCTACATCGCCAACGACGACTTCATTGCTGCCAACCCTGGAGAGGTGAGAAAGTTCATGACCGCAGTCAAGAAGGCGACCGACTTTGTGATTGAGAACCCGCTGGAGGCGTTTGAACAGTACTGCAGAGTCAAGCCCTTGATGAACAGCGACCTCAACGTCAAGACGTTCGAGAGGTGTTTTGCCTACCTGAGCGACTCTTGCTACAACGTGGACAGAGACTGGCAGAAGGTGAACAACTACGGCAAGAGACTGCTTGTTTTGCCACCGGACTTCAAGCCAAACTACACCAACGAGTTTCTGGGCTGGGAAAAGCCCCAGGACGTGAACGACCCAGAAGAGGCTCAAAGGCTCATGGGCATCCACCAGGAGTTTTGCAAGTGTAACGGTGGGTACCGCAGACTCAGCTTGAAGGGTGTTTAGGGACCGGCTGAAACCAGCCAGAGTATCGGGGGGTATTCTGGCTGGTGGTGATGGAAAGGGGACTGGGAAGGGGAAGGAAATAGATATATAAAAGCAATATACTTGGGGAAGTATTGCCAAAAGAAAGAGGGTAGTTTGGGTCGGTTGGATCCTTCTGGAACCTTCTCAGTGGGGAGACTGGGGTCATCAGCACACTGACTCGAAGAGAACCGCCTCGACATTCTCGACTTCTCGAGCGTCTCGAAATTTCTCCGCGAATCTGGGGTAGTGCGGCTCAGCGTGATTTTTTTAATTTCCTCGGAGCATGAAAAATTCCTACTCCTATATAAGGAGGTTGTGAATCGGACAGAACACCAGCAGTCGCAAGGTCTCTCAATCACCAGAGATCACAGAAATTATAGTTAGCAACATGTCCTTTTTCAACGACCCATTCTTCAATTTCTTTGAGAACATCAACCAGGAGGTGAACCAGATGCACAGTTCACTGTTCAACGATCCGTTCTTCAACAGGTACGCGTACCGGCCACAGCAGGGCAAGCAGATCGAGGCCAAGGACAAGAAGGAGCAACCTAAGGAGCAACGACAACAACAGGCAATTGGTGCACCAAGAAACCAGGAGTCTCTCCCGGTGAGTCCATTCTCGAGCTTCTTCAACGAGTCTCTTATCTCACCTCCTCTGGACATCCACGACAACGATAAGTCTTACGACCTGGCGATCTCGATTCCAGGCGCACTGAAAGACCAGGTCACCATCGACTTCAACAGGGACACGAATGAACTGATTGTCAAGGGCGAGATCCCGCCAGCAGACGAAAAGGGTAAGAAGGTGTACTCGGAAAGAACTGTTGGCCGGTTCTCGAGGGTGCTCAAACTTCCAGCGAGAGTGGACGGCAGCAAGATCAAGGCCAAGTTCGAGGACGGAGTGCTGCACCTGAACGTTCCAAAGGTCGAGGGCGGCGAGAATTTGCAGAGAATTGAGATTAACTGAGAAACGACGAGCAAAAAGACTCCCAAAATGACGAGCGAAGCGAGTCATTTCGCTCGTCATTTCGCTCGTCATTTCGCTCGTCTTTGAGTATACTTGAATGTCTTTGAGTCTCCGTCTCCTTAAGTATCTTTGAGTATTCTTATGCCTCGGTTGACAAACGAATCGCTTTGCTCGTCGTTTGTCACTTATATCTAAGACATATAGGTTTATGGAGTTTTTCGAATTTTGAAAAATATTCTCCCCGCTAGGCTCGGAACAACAAAGAATGACGAGCGAGAGACTCGAGCGAAAAGACTCGCTTCGCTCGCTCGTCGTAGCTTAGTGATGGACGAGTGAGTAAATGAAGAAGATGTGAATGAGTAACTCAGTGAATGAACAGTTGAATAACTTGGTGAAAAAAAAATTGATTAAGCTAGTGAGTCGTGAGTGACGAGCGAACTACTCACAGAATTAGGGTTGATAATAAACCTATATGAACACTTTTATCTGTATATGGTAGTACTAGTAACCAGCTCCAAACATAGCTAGTCCTCCACCTAACTTATCAGGTATTGGACGGGATATTGCAGTTGCAAAGTGTCCTTGCGACGACGAGCGAAGCGAGTCGTCCATCAATAAGTAACTCATGACTCATGATTCATTCATGATTCATTCATGATTCATTCACGACTCATTCACGACTCACTCACGACTCGCTCACGACTCGCTCCGCTCGTCGTTCGCTCGTCGTTCGCTCGTCGTTCGCTCGTCGTTCGCGCCGAGCCGCACAGTCGCGTGTTGCAAATCTCAAAACCCCGATGGGGGGAGTGCGTCCGGTAAATGGGGGAAGGTTCCCCCCAACTCCCCAGCAATATAAAAGGTTGCAAAGTCGCTTTTTTCGAGCACTGCACTGCGTCCATGTTTGCTGCCAAGTTCAAACACAAAAAATGGTTGCACAAAAAGTCACATGGGAATCGATCAACGGAAAAGAACACCCGGTTCTTTCGCCTGCTTACGTCAGCAACGGGCATGTGTTCACGTCTGGAATAATTGGATCAAACTATGCAACCGGTGAGACGCCAGAGAAAGTGGACGAGCAGGTCCACTTGGCGATTCAGAACTTGGAAAAGACGCTCAAGGCAGCAGGGTCCAGTTTGGATAAGGTGTTCAAGGTGACGATGTTCATCTCGCATGCCGAGTATTCAAAGGTGGTGAATGAGATTTACGGGGGGTATTTTCCTCAGAAGCCAGCACGGAGTTGTGTTGTTGTTGCGTTTATGGATGCGGCGATTAAGTATGAGTTGGAGGCGATTGCAACGGTCGAGTGACGAGCGAACGACGAGCGAACGACGAGCGAACGACGAGCGAAGCGAGTCGTGAGCGAGTCATTCGTGAATCATTCATCACTCAAAAGACTCGCGAAGCTAAGCGAGTCTTCAAGTGAAGTGAGAAAAACGCCAATGACTCGCTTTTCTCGCGTTGTAGCGATAGTGAAAAATTAAAGATAATTTTGGTGATCAATGTAAATGACTAAATGACGAGCAAAGCGAGTCATTCGGAAAGTCGAGCACTGACAAGCACTGCTCGTCAATGCACCGCTCGTCAATGCTTCACCAGCTTTACCAGCTTCGCTGGTGAAGCCTGCTCAAGCTAGGGTTTCCCTGGGAGTATTCCCAGACTGGTGATCATTGGTGATCATTGGTGATCCCTAACGATCACCAACTTCACCTTTTCGAAGAATTGAACAAACGCTTTAATTTCCCGATAGAATGGTTCCAAGAGACGAAATCAAGACGAGTGAGTTACGACTGAATGACCAGCGAAGCTGTCATTCACTCACTCACGACTCGCTGCACTCGTCGATACTCAAACAACTCAATCTTGCTCTCGAATGACGAGCGAAGCGAGTCGACTTTTCAAAAATTAAACAAACGCCTCAATTACCAGGTATAAAAGGTTGAAATATACGAAAACCTAGCGAGTGAATGACTAGCGAAGGGAGACATTCACTCACTCACGACGAGCGCAGCGAGTCGTTACTCAAATCACTCGTTTTGCTTGTGAATGACGAGCGAAGCGAGTAAGACATTCACTCGCTCAATTTGCTTGTAAGTGACTCACTCACGACTCGCTTCGCTCGTCGTTCGCTCGTCGTTCGCTCGTCGTTCGCTCGTCGTTCGCTCGTCAATACATCCACCTATAACTCGGATTCCCCGGACCCTCTGCCAGCAGATACGTCGGAACGTCCCTATAACTCAACTCCACCCCCTGCTCCCTGTTTCTCCTGCGATTATCAAACACCATAAACGAGTAGATCCCAGCAATCACCAGAATGGCAGCACCGCCGAAACCAGCGGTGATCCCGAGTGCTGGGATGTATTTTGGTGCGTCTTTGGAGCGGAAGATGTTGGTGGAGATCAGTCCTGCGGCGTTCGCAAGCGGAACGCCCACGGCGGAGATCACCACCCGGCGGTTCTCGTTCGGCGTGTTGTTGTTGTACCACGTCGACGTGAGCACCGACGACGCGGACGAGCCGGTGGTCATGAGGAAGCACGAGAAGTACGCGGCGCCGATGTGGCTCTGCGTGTCGATGCACCCAAACACCACGAACCCCATCAGCGTCGCCGCGACGGCCACCACGATGAACAGCGAACGCACACGCAGGTAGTCGGACCCGAAGCACAGGATGATCAGGGCCACGGCTCCCCACACGTTCGGGGCCACGGTGTAGAGGTTCGTCATGACGGTTCCCTTGCCGAGCGACTGCACGATCTGCGGGAACCAGTTGTTGATGGAGTTGAGCGGGACGCCGATGAAGATCTCCTGGAACATCCAGGCGATGGCCACCGGGTGTTTGAACACCTGGATGGCGTCCTGGACGGAGATCTGCTCGCCCGACGAGGACGACGAGTCGGTGTTGATGCGCCACACGGCGCAGTCGTGCTCCTCGGGCGTGAGGAACTTGGCCGTGGCGACGCTGCGGGGCAGGTAGACGAACGCAAACACCGCCACCACGACGGTGACGGCTCCCTCGATCAGAAACAGGATCTGCCACCCTTTGAGCCGGGAGCTGTTGATCTGGAACACGCCGAACGCGAGCAGCCCGGAGAAGGCGTTGGCGATGTTGGCCGCGGCGTAGAAGATCGAGAGCCGGCGGGCGAGCTCGCCGCGGCGGTAGAACGTGGACAGGTAGTAGATGATACCGGGGAAGAAGGCCGACTCGCAGATCCCGAGAAACCACCGCGCGGCCATCAGCGAGCCGTAGTTGAACACCGAAACCGCGAGCAGCGTGATGCTGCCGAACGTGAACATCAGAACGGGGATCACGTTCGCCGCGTTGTACCGCTTGATCACCAGCGACAGCGGGAACGCAAAGATCACAAACGGAATGTAGAAGATCGAGAGCATGTTGTTCCACTGCTGGCCCTCGATGTCCAGGTCGGTCGCGAGACCGTCTGTCTTGGCGTTCGAGATGTTGCCCTTGTCCAGGGCGTTGAACAGGTACATCACGGCGATCAGCGGCAGGATGCGGAAGTCGAACTTGCGACAGATCCGTCTCTCGAGCGCGTGGTCGTAGACCCGAGCGTCTTCGACGACGCTCTCCGCCTTGGTGCCGGCGTGGTCGCCGTCGCCGAGAGAGACAACGTCGACGTTGGACTGGGCTTTCTTGAGGGACATGGCGGGGGTGGTTTTTAGCTATCTAATTTGGTGATGGTGATCGCCGTTGAACACCAGCGATCACTACTTTTTTTTATATCTCTCGAGGCGACGCAACATTTCTTATCGGTTTATCTTATCGCGAGCCCCCTCCCCCCATCGCGGTGGGGGGAGCGGCTACCCTAAAGTTTTTTTTTTTTCCTCGGGGGTTTTTTTTTGTTTTGCCACTCAGAATGGACCCCCACCAGCACCCACCATACGATAACGAAGGATCCGCTGTTTTCTGTCCCCCACAATGAAGCCACGACGCAAGCGCGGCGCAGGCCCGTTCCAGTGCAACTTCCCCGGGTGCGCCAAGGTCTTCTCGAGATCCGACCATCTCTCCCGCCACGTCGCCATCCACAGCCACGGGGCTCGCTACACGTGCGAGTGGCCAGGGTGCGGCAAGCGCTACACCCGGCTCGACGTCAAGCGCAAACACGAGCGCTCGCACCAGCCAGCGAGCGAGGACGAGCGGGCAGCAGCCAGCAGCAGCCTCCGATCTCCTGAGCACCCCCCCACACCTCTGTTACGGGGAACCCGTTCTATCGGGACTGGGACCACTGAATACGCCCCTGCCGAGGCTCCACCGGCTCCGCCGCCAGTGTCGCCGTCCCACCTCATTCGATGGCTCACGAGCGACCCGTCCAACGTCTCTCCCACGCTTGCACAGCCTGAGAACGGCGCGTTCTACGACGCGTTCCATGGCTACGACGGCCAGCTGGGCTCGTCGACCGTCGCAATGCTGCAGGAGATCTTTGCGCTTACCCCGGAGTTCCCAACGGCCAACTATCAAACCGACGTGGACGAAGACCTTGTTTGCCGGATGCTCGAGTACATTCCTGGTTTGAAAGGTCATCCGGATTTCGAAGGTGTGCGCATAAAATATTTCTTGGAACTGTACTGGCTCATGTTCCACTCGCAGTATCCGATCCTCCACCGCCCGTCGTTCTCGACCTACCAGGTCCACCCGCTGCTGCTGCTCAGCATGGTGATGACGGGGGCGTCGTTTGCCGGGAAAACGATGAAAAAAAGCGACGTTGCGCTCTTCTCACCGGGCTCTCTCGCGGATCAGATCGCCGAACCGCTGCGATGGCTCGTTTTCTCGTGCGACGAGGCCCGTCCCGCGTGCAAGTCGTGGGTCATACAGAGCCTGCTGATGCTCGAGACGTACGAAATCACCAGCACGTCCCGCGCCCTGCACGAACGCGCCTGCATCTACAACGGAACCAAGATCCAACTGCTGCGGCGAAGCCCGATCCTCGGCGGCGACCCGCACAAGTCGCTCGGGTCCGATCCGAGCCAGTCGAACAGCCTGTGGCGAACGTGGATCGAGAGCGAGTCGATGAAACGCGCTGCCTGGATGGCTTTCTACGTCGACACGACCCACGCCGTGGTGTACGGCCACCCTGTGACGCTCTATGCGAACCAGATCCGTCTCTCGCTGCCGTGTCCCGACGATTTCTGGGAGTACGACAACGTTGATCGAGACAAGAGCCCGACCTCTGTGGTGCAAATGCCGATTTTCGCCGACGCTTTGCGGAAACTGCTGCAACGGGAGGCGGTGCCGACGGGTGCGTTTGGCCAGCGGATTCTGCTTGCCGGGTTGCTCAATCTGATCTTGCAAATGGGAGAAGCCGACTCGAGACTCGCAGTGTTGGGCTCGAGAGGCCTAAAACAAAGTTGGCAGGAGTCGCTTACGTCAGCGCTCGATTCGTGGCGCGCGCAGTTACCCGGCGGCAGCTGCTGTATTACGTCAGCGCCGTCTGCAGCGATGTGCACGGTTGCAGATTCTCGGTGCAAGTTTGCAGAGTACCACGCTGCCCAGATCTATCTCAAGATCACGCACTACGACTCAATCGTGTACGCCGGTGCTCCCAAACGGATGAACGTCCCGATCCTACCCGAGGATTACCGAGTTGTTGGCCGGCGGATTTCAAAATGGGCCAAATCGCCTGCCGGTCCGCTCTGTGTGGTGAACTCGTATGTTTTACTGTGCGAGATGCTGCTCTCCCCCGAGGATGCGCCCGGCACGGTGAACTACGTGTACGAGCCGGACAAGGATCCGTTTTTGTACCGTCCCAACGTGGTGATTTCTGCCGTTTTGTCGCTCTGGGCGTACTCTTTCCACCTGTATGGGCCGGAATCGTATCTGAGTGCACGCGGGAAGTTTGTTCCTGCGATGGAGGATGCGTGTTCGTACTTGCGGCGAATCAGGGGCGAGTTTGCTGAGCTTACTGGGCGGAACTTTAGTAGTTTGAACTCTGTGAGCGGAGAGTCTTACAGCGAGACTGTGAGAGAGTTTGCCGAGGTTCTGCCGAGGGTGAAGAATATCAACAACCTGGTGGGTCTTCTTTCGACGTTGAGCGCCGCTTATGCGAAGTGTCGGTGGGAGACGGGGAGGGAGTATGCGAGGTTGTTGAGGAATTGTGTGAGGCGGAGTATGGGAGGGGAGGGTGTTTGTTGTGAGGATATGTATGAGGACACAACAAAATGACGAATGACGAGCGAAGCGAGCCATTTTGCTGGTCATTTTGCAAGCGAGTCTCGCCTCGCTCGTCATGATTGATGAGACTTACGACGGAATGAGTGGAAGTGAATTTGCAAGCCAACTTTATAATCTATGTAACGAAAGGTTCAATGAAAAACCAACGGCAATGGTGGAGTGAAAGGACACCGACCAGTTTACAAGCTCTGAAAAGCAACCCACACTTACTCAGATTTATTGCTTTGCCAGATTTAATTTTTGGGTATGTCAGTTTTTGAGCATCTCAAGTTTTAATTGTTCATGATTTTCAAAACCAAACACCGAGGTATTGTGCTGAACAGCACCAGTACGTGGCAAACAAATCCAGTGTGAGTGGTGAGCTATTAAATGTACACCTGGCGTTCCCTCAATCACGGAAAAATGACATATAATGAGTTTCGTCTAGTTTGCATTTCTGACTAGCCAAAGAGAAGGCAACGAGTATGGGCAGTGAGAAGTAAGGGGCGTTGAGAAGTGAAGGGCAATCTGGACTGAAGAGCAGAACACGACTCGCTTTGCTCGTCTTTGCTCGTCTGCCTCGCTTTGCTCGTCGGTTCTCTAAGAGATGATACAGAAATACGTAGGACCTCCGTTGAACAAAAACAAAAACCAAACGACGGGTGAGTGTCGCAGCAACTTGGCGGTGGCAAGAAGGTGGCAGGATGGGCGCACAATCAGTTGCAATTCCTGGAAGCAAAAATGGTAGCAAAATTTGGTAGCAAAATTTGGTAGCGAATTGGTAGCTTCATGAACCGTTTCTTGGTAGCCAGCAAGAGCGAGTGCTAAAAAGGCGAGCGAAGCTCCTCATTTGAGAACTCATCGTTTGAGCAATCGTCATTCAAGCAATCGTCATTTGAGTAGACTCGCTTCGCCAATTCTACTTGCTACCAAAAGGACTCTCTTTGCTCCTACTAATAAATATCAATTGACCGGTTGTAAAGGCACCAAATAATTAGGCTGATCCAGCGTGATATTGCCTTTTGCAGGAACACTTTTGGGTGAGTGAAAAGTGGGAAACTCGGAGGACATTTTAACCAGCTGGAGTTGAAATTTACATATATAGCTTACACAAGCGAGCAAATGACGAGCAACTGGCGAGCAGCTGGCGAGCAAGTGAGCCACAAATAAGTTGCTTCGCTCGCATATGAGTCACCAATGAGTCGCAATCGACTCGCTCATCCGCCTTGTTCAACCCTCACTCATTACTCCCTCAAAGACTCGCTTCGCTCGTCTTTTCGCTCGCCATTTACCACCACTTATATGGAACCCAAACATCAACTACCTCATCACCTCCGTCCACCACATAGAACCACGGGTACGCGTTTGCCGTGATGCAAGCATGTTGAGGCATGATCTCCACCTGTGTTCCCAGCGGAATCATCTTGGTCTCCTTGTCGGCGTCCAATGGTGTCAAAATACCGTGTTCCTGACTCAACCTGCCAACAACCCAGTTCTCGTAACCCGGAGGCGAGTAGATCCGTCCGAATCCCGGCAACGGACCAGGCTCTCTCGCCAGAGCAATCACACCGGCGTTGATCAGCTGCTCTCCAGGACTCTTGGGGCCTCTGCCAGGATACGAGGACAAAACCTCTGCAATCACTTTGCACGAAACGTCCTCGGGAGCAACACAGTTGGTTGCAACCTGTTGCAAGTCGCAACATGGATAGTTTCCAGCGTGCAATTCGAGGGTTCCGTACAACTTCCCCGCCGAAGAGAGATCAAAATGCTCCGCAGCATGTGCAGTTGGCGTCGCACCCACCGAGAGTTGCAACTTCAAGCTTGGGTCGAGCTCAACAGCTTTTTTGCAGGCCACATTGGCCCCGTTGATCTCGTCCAGCAAGAATCTTTCGGCATCTTTTGCCGTTTTCGAACCGTACGAGTGGCCCGCGTGGCAGTAGAATCCGTACAGCTCGACGTACTCACTAATCTCCGGCTTCAGCAGCTCCGCCAGCACCGGCTCGATCGATTCGACAACAAATCCAGCTCGGTCTGTGCCCATATTGATCTTGACAAAAATTGACCATTTTTTGAAAACTGCACCGCCTTGAATCTGAGATCTTTTTTTGCCGAACTCGGCTAAAATCGATAACTGTTCCACGTTGTCGAGCATCAGCCGCAAGTGAGTGACTTTCTCCGCCAATAGAGCGAGCTCTTCGAGCCGGGATGGAACCACAGGCAAGCTGAACAGGATGTCATTGATGCGGCCCTCTTCAATCAGAGGCAACAGCCCCCAGGCCTCAGCAAGCGTCGAGATGACAATCTTGTCGGTCTTGTACTCCCCGGTTCCAAGCTGCAAAGCACTTCCCTCCAGGGTCTTGTGTGTCTTGACGTGCGCGCGGAACTCTGCGCCCAAGTGGTGAGCGTTCTGGAGCATTTTGTTGGAGTTGTTTTGGAACTTTTTTCTGTCCACGACAAAAGCCGGTGTTGGCAATTCTGCGAGACGTTTTCCGCCGTACGCAGCCAGCAGCGCGGCTTTGTCGGCGCGAGGAGCAAATTGAGCAGGGTGTGTCATGGTTGGCGGTTGAAGCTGGGAGATAACTAGAGGTACAGCTGTGCTGTGCTGGTACTTTTTATAAGTAAGCATCCGATCCACAGATTCTTTTTTTTTTGGTTTCTTTCTGTTTTGGGTCAATCGCTCGCTTTCGGACTTTTCATTCCCAGGCTGTGCAGTCCCCCCAGCCCCCAGCCGCTTCTTCGCGCAAGCCCCCATATGGGGGGAGTCAGCTGATAAGCGTTTGTGACCCGTGATTCTGCCATCTCCGAGGATATATAGATTGCGAGATTTGCAGGTGTTCGGATTTACACTGCAAACTACTGGTTTTTGGTGTCAATTGAAACCACATGTCTCCTTACGCCGTCACCCTGAACGCGGACCACTCGTGGCCCGAGCCACTGAGCGAGCTTCCGCTCCAGATCCACCCCTCGATGCGGGAAAAACTCGATCCCGAGTACATCAAGTTCTTCGAAGAAGAGCTCTGCAACAGACCCGATATCCTCGAAAACTACAAGTATCCGCTAGCCACGACGCGCTCGGGCGGCAACGTTATTCCGGGCCAGGAGCCCGCACGCGAAATGGCCAAGATCTACGATATCGAGATTCCCAGAAAATACACCTCGGCCGAGACTCCTGTTCCAGCGCGAGTTTTCGTTCCCAAGGGCGACAAACCGGCCACCGGCTGGCCCTGTTTGATCTGGTACCACGGGGGAGGCTGGGTTCTCGGTGGAATCGGCACGGAAAATCCGTACCTGACACAGGTTGCGGAGGGTGCTCACTGCATAGTCATTACTGTCGATTACAGACTCGCTCCAGAACATCCTTACCCGGCCTGCGTGCACGATTCTTGGGAAGCTCTACTGTATGTGATGAACGAGGCTGCCCGTTTGGAGGTGGACAACACCAAGATTGTCGTTGGCGGGTCCTCCGCAGGAGGCAATCTTGCTGCGATTATGGCCAACAAGTACTCTAGCTCGTCAGAAGTGGCTGGACTGCCTCCTTTGAAGCTTCAATTGCTGGTTGTGCCGGTCACCGACAACTCTGCCACGCCCGAGACTCAGGTCTCGTGGAAGGAGAACGAGTTTACGCCGCAATTGCCGGCCCCAAAGATGTTGTGGTATCGGCAATTGTACCTGCCGGAAGCAGGATCGACGCTGACCGATCCGGAATCGAGTCCGCTGTTTTACCCGGACGAGAGCCTGAAAAAGTGTCCTCCAGCGTTCACTGCTGCGGCAGAATGCGACGTTTTGCGCTCTGAGGCAGAGGCGTACCACGCAAAACTGTTGGAAAACGGTGTCAAGAGCGAGATTGTCATTTACAAAGGTGTTCCGCACACGGTGATGGTGATGAATGCGAGGTTGCAGAAGGGAAAGATGTTGGTGAGCGACACGATCGGGGCGGTGAAGCGGTCGTTTGGCGAGTGAGTGTGGGAACGTGGTGCATTGCAATGCGCCTGTGTACAAATGACGAGCAAAGCGAGTCATTTGCGAGTACGTTGCAAGCGAAAATGACTCGCTTCGCTTGTCGCTCTCTGTTACTGAGTTCTCTCAACCTGGTGGCAACCGTTATGTAAGCTGCTACCAAATGTCGATTCTCCCCGCTCGTGACTCGCTCTGCTCCTCGTTCTTAGTTTGAAGTTGGTAGCCAAATACATTTTGCACTATCAAGGTGTAAAGAGTCACGTGACTCTTATAATACAAAATGTCACGTGATGCGTTGTGGTAGCAGAAAAATGTGCAAGCAAGTGTGCAGTTCCTGATGAGCGCTGTGAATCGTGGTTTGGCCACACTTTGGTTTGATTGTTCCGCTCGCCTTTGTCAGGTTATATACGAAAGACCCTCGTGGGACGTCCACGGGTCGTACCTGACAATGTAGATGTACAGCCATATGTCGCAACTACGCCAGCTTGAGCTGCTCATTCCCGGAACAGAGATCATGGGAGAACTCGACGAGATAAACTTCGCCGACAACGCGAAAGGTGAAATTTTGGTCCCTCAGCCGTCCACAGTGACAAGCACGATCCGCTAAGTTGGAGCTTGAAGTGGAAATCTCGTCATTTTTTGCAGTTTTCTTGCTGCCTTTTTCCAGGCACTTGGCCCGCTTTCTGTCTCGGCCCGATGGATGGGTGGAAGCGGTCTCAAAAGAACACCCTTCAGTTTACAAGGATTTGGGTTCTTGTTTTCGGTTCTTCGAATTTCATTTGGGTTGCCTCTTGCTACCAAATGGGGTCGAAAACCGTCGCTTCTTCTTAGCAGTTTTCTGGGAAACGGCGCGTCGGTTTGGTGCGCACGCTCACAATGGCATCAGAGAGGTGGAGATGCGACTTCCTGCTCTGATTCCGTACACGTTGATCATGATGGCCGGAACGCGAGTGGTGGCGCACCGGTACGAAAACAGTTGGAAGTGGGAGGTGGTTGTGATGCTTGGACATTTTTTCATCGGCATCCAGGTTGCAAGTATCCCCACAATCGTGAATACCTATGCGATAGACTGCTACAAGCCGATTGCAGGTGACTACATGGTGAGTGCGAACAAGAACGTGTGGGCTCACGGAGCGTCGAAGTTTCTGACGCCATGGACGATTTGGAGCGGGTTTGTCATGCCGATTTGTCTGATCATGGGGCTCATTGTGCTTTTGACGGTTATCGGGATTCCGGTTTATCTTTTTCGGGAAAAAGTTGCGGCAGCTAACCAGGAACAGTAGCGTTCACCAATGCTGATGGGCTGGGTGCGTGACAGTGTAGGGGGATGCCAAGTAAGTTGTGAGCAACTTTGCAAAATTTTCAACAGTTCGACACCGCTTGGTTCGCAAAGTTCCGAAGAGGAAAAATTCCGGATTTGTATAGTTTTTGGATGCGATAACGAATTTTGGTAGCAAGGACTGTGTAGTTTGAGGATCAAACTCCTTATCGTAGGGTTGTGTGTAGGGCTGTGTGTAGGGTGCTATTTGGTGTGAGCTTGTCCTCGTTTATTCGACTCTCTTTGACTCGCTTCGACTCGCTTCGCTGGTCGCTCGCGCTACAGCCGCACACCATACGTCCGTAACGGAGTTAAGCCAGACATCACCAAAAAGAAACAATAGGGCCCCGCTTGGTGCCAAGACGGGTCCAGGTTGTCAGAGTGAGATTGGCTGTTTTTTGCATGTACGTTTCTTTTCGATGCGCCAGACAGCCTTTTTTTCCGTTAGAGTATGCGGCACTGAAAAATTATACTTATAAGAGAGGAAACATCTAATCGATCATCCCTCTTTCAGCATTACAATTTAGACACCCGATACAATGGGTGGAGTTCTGGACGTCACCAGAGGTCGTCGTGACTCGGCAATTGCCGAACACGTTTTGAGCGAGGACAACGAGAAAACCGAACCGAACGAGATCACCGCTGAGGAGCAAGAGGAGGAGGAAGGAGTCCAACAGGTGGAGGCTGCAGCACAAGTCTGGAGTCGCAAGGTTGTCTACTGCGTATATGGGTGGTAAGTATGAGAGATTTTGAGGGGGGAGGGAGAGCGAGTAAGCGGGAAGCATGAGGGGGGAAACAGGAGTGAGGAATGGGGAAATGAGGAGCGAGAAAGGGGAGAAAAGTAGGAGTGAAAAATCGGAGCGAAAAACAGAATGAAAACAGGAGCGAACCATCAGTGAAAAGACATTGAAAAACAGCAACTTCTACAGGCAAGCTCAAATAGGCTCAATGAACTCACCAGCACATTAATGGAGACAACCGAACTGCTCAATGACCTCAGAGTAGTCAAGTTCAAGTCAATCAATGAGGGTTGAGTTTTTGCAAATTCACCAAATTCTGGACTTTTTCACTCAGCTTGTCCGGCTCGTTCAGATATATGGCGAGCAATTCAAGTCAATTGCTCGGGACCAACGAGCCGTGCTATCACCATCGACCACTTGCAACCGTTGTGATCAAATTGTGACTCTGCTGTTGCAAGATTTCCCTATGAAACACTCGCCACTCGCAAACCACTCTCTCAACATGTTCTCGTCGTTCGTACTAACATCACAGGATCTGGGTCTGCTTCTTCATGCTTGCTCTCCAACAATCCATTGGAAGCAACGTCATCTACAACGCCTACTCGACGTTCTCTTCTGCTCCCCAAGTGAGCACGGCCGGGATTCTGGCCTCGGTCATTGGCGGAGTGCTCAAACTGCCAATTGCCAAAGTGCTCAACATCTGGGGCCGCGCAGAAGGCTTTCTTTTCTTTGTGGTGGTTTACCTGGTGGGAATCGTCGTCATTGCCTCTTGTAACGGACCAAACAGTTACGCTGCCGGCTACGTGCTTTACTGGATTGGCTACGACGCCATCTACCTGATTCTCGACGTTTTCATTGCCGATACCTCGGGAATGCGTAACAGGGCATTCACTTTTGGGTTTGCAACCACTCCGTTCATCTGCACTGCCTTCACAGGCCCTCTGGCAGCGCAGTCGTTCCTCAACATGACGACATGGCGCTGGGCTTACGGCGCTTTTGCCATTATCATGCCGTTTGTGTTTGTGCCACTTGCAGTGGTTTTCAAGTACTACCAGCTCAAAGCCATCAAGCTGGGCGTGATTCCACGCCCGGCTAGCGGGAGAACGTGGACCCAGTCGATCGTCCATTACGTGCACGAGTTTGATGTTGTGGGGGCCATCTTGCTCATGGCAGCTTTCGTCCTGTTTCTGCTACCATTTTCGCTCGAAACCTACGGACGAGCACAGTACAAAAGCGCCACGTTCATCGCCATGGTGGTGGTTGGAGTCTGTTTGTTCCCTGTGTTTGCAGTCTGGGAAAAGTTTTTCGCACGCAAACACTTCATTCGCTGGGAGCTGTTCCGCAAGCCGACGGTTCTCGGAGCATGTTCGCTTTCTGCCATTCTCTACTTCAGCTTCTACTCGTGGGACCTGTACTACTACAACTTTGTCATTGTCGTGTACAACTTGAGCGTCTCGAAAGCGGGATACATGGCCCAGATCTACAACGTTGGGTCGTGTCTGTGGTCTGCCGTCTTTGGACTCTGGATTCGCTACACCAGAACTTTCAAATACTCGTGTTTGTTTTTCGGTCTCCCACTCATGATGCTTGGGGCTGGGCTCATGATCCATTTCCGCGGCCAGCACTCAAACATCGGCTACATTGTGATGTGCCAGATTTTCATTGCTTTTGCCGGCGGAACTCTCACGATTGGCGAGGACATGGCAGTCATGGCTTCTGCCGACCACGGCGGAGTGCCGATGATGTTGTCGCTGATTGGTCTTTTCTCCAGCGTTGGCGGCGCCATAGGCTACGCGGTGGCCGCAGCGATCTACGACAACACTTTCCCGAAAGCGCTGCGTGAAAAGTTGCCACAAGACTCGAAAAACCTGACAGAGACCATCTTCATGGGCGGATATCTCACCCAGATGTCGTACCCGGTTGGCGGCGACATCCGCAATGCGATCGACTACGCCTGGGGACGGAGCCAGCGCAACGGCGCCATTGCCGCGACGTGTATTCTGGTACTCGGGATCCCGGCAATAGCGGTGTGGAAGAACTTCAGATTGGAGGGCAGAAAGGGAAATGTGATCTAGACTAATCACGAGCTAAGCGAGTGATGAGTGAGCGGTGGGTGGAATCTCGAGGAAGAATCGCCAGGAGTGAATATCAGCTGCGTGCTTTGGATGAAGCTGGTGAAAATTAATTTAATGAACCGTTTGGTTGCAAAGTTTTAGTGAGGTCTCGATGGTAGCAAGATTTTTTTGACTGTCATGAAACGACGAGCGAAGCGAGTCGTAAGTGAGTGAATGAGAAATTTAGTGATTAAGTGAGTAACTTAATGAATGATGATTGACTCGCTCACTTCAAGTCACTCACAAGTCACTCACAAGTCACAAACAGCTCGCTTCCCGGTTGTTTCGCCAGCTTGTTGTTTCGCTCGCTCATACAATTTTTCAACAAAAATTATTCAAATACTCTTACAAGAACCCTAATTTGAAAAGGCTTGCGGAGCACAATTGACGAGCATCGCTCGTCAATAGTCACTTGGAAGTGCGAGTCAAAACCAAAGCAGTCGCAGTTCTTCGAATACTCCCGAAGTAAGACACCGCCCCCCAGCCCAGACGGCAACCGTGACAAATCGCTCGGCTGGTCATAACCCACTTGTGCCACCCACAACGTACCTCCGTGGGCCGAAGCTGGAGACACTAAAGTGCTCATACGAAGCCATCACTTTTAGTGCATCTACCAATGTGGCTGGGCTGCCTTGGCTAGTCTTATCAGTAGTTATTTCAAGTCCCACAGCAGTCTCCATTGTTGTCGGCTACCTCCAATTTTGGAGTTTTCACGAGAAACCGAGTTGACCAGACCGGCCAAGGACCGATCGTGGCGAGAATCGCCCACTTCAATTCCTCATCGAGTGTATTCGTCATTTCACTCGCTATTTGGTAGAATTTGTCCCGATTCAAACTTCGCGAATTTTTTGAGCCTCTCGCCGTTCTTCAATTTCCTTATCGTCGGTGCTTATCGTCGGTGCTTATCGTCGCTGCTCTCGTCGCTACTCGCCATAACCACCAACCAACACCCCTCATGAACACTCAATTCAACTCCAGAAGATCAACAGTCTACTCCCCCAAGGGAATCGTCTCGTCGACACAGCCCCTCGCGAACGAGGCTGGCCGCAAGATTCTCGCTAAAGGCGGCAACTGCGTCGACGCCTGCGTCGCCGTCGCTGCCGCCCTCTGCGTGACCGAGCCAGCCTCTACAGGCATCGGCGGCGACTGTTTCGCCCTTTTCTACGACAACTCCTCGAAAAAAGTACACGGACTCAACGGAACCGGCCGTTCTCCACAGGCACTGAATCTGGAATGGCTGCAAAAAAATTCTCCACACCACATTCTTCCTACGAAAAGACTCCCTGAAGACTCGGTGTTCACCGTCCAGGTGCCCGGCGCCGTCGCGGGCTGGCACGACGCTGTCGCCCGGTGGGGAAGCGGCAAGGTTTCGTTTGCCGAGATTTTGCAACCGGCCATCGACCTGGCGGAAAACGGGTTCGTTCTCTCGCAAGTCAGCGCTCATCTGTGGCAGAAAGCGGCAGCCAAACTGGAAAAACAGAACCCAAGAGGCCCAGATCTGGAGATTTTCCTGCCCAACAAAGACTTCACTGCACCGGTCAAGGGCCAGTTCCTGCAGAACTTGCCGCTGGCAGACACTCTGCGCCGAGTGGGCCAGCTGGGCAAAGAAGGTTTCTACGACGGACCGGTCGCCGCGTCGATCGTCGCCGAACTCGAACGTCGCGGGTCGCCAATGACGCTCAACGACGTGCAAAACCACACGTCTGATTTTGTCGAACCGATTTCGGTGTCGGTTCTTGGCCACCGGCTGTGGGAGATCCCACCCAACGGTTCTGGTGTCATTGCATTGCTCGCATTGGGCTTTCTCAGCGAGCTTGACCGCCAGCACGTGATCGACCTCCGCGCGCTCGAGCACAACTCACGTGACTACGTGCACGTGCTTGTAGAATGTCTCAAGCTCGCGTTCAAAGACTCGGACGAGTACGTTAACGATTACGACTTCTTTGTCAAGTCGCACGATCTGGACCAGTTTGCGCAGCTCAAGGACCTTCTGCACGAGTCGTACTTTGCCAAGCGGTCTGCCTTGTTTAGTGCCGAGAAAATCCTTGAAAACAGAACAACTACCCACGGAATCCCCGACCCCATGTTCCGTTCCGACACCGTGTACTTCACAGCCTCCGACTCAGAGGGAAACGCTTGTTCGTTTATCAACTCCGTGTACGAAAGTTTTGGAAGTGGCATTCTTGTTCCCGGCTGCGGGTTTGCGCTACAAAACAGAGGCAATAATTTCAATCTCAACCCAGAAAGCAAGAACTGTCTAGAAGGTAGCAAGCGGTCGTATCATACCATTATTCCCGGTATGATCACTCGTCCCAGTGGCGAATCTTCCGAAGAGTTGTACGCCAGTTATGGAATCATGGGCGGTTTCAACCAGCCTCAGGCCCACGTTCAGGTGTATTTGAACATGCTTTTGTTCGGGATGGATCCTCAAGAAGCGCTAGATGCTCCGCGGTTCTGTCTCACGCCGCACCCTGACTATTTGCACACCGATCTCGGGCTTGGATCCGACGGCCCGGCGAGCTGTGATGCCACACTGGTCTGTGTTGAGGAGGGTTTCAGCACTGAAACCGTGGAGGGATTGCGGGAGCTGGGCCACGAGGTAAAGGTTTTGAGTGGGAACCAGAGGAGCACTTTTGGACGGGGGCAGATTATTCGGCGGGAAACAGGGCCCGAGACAGGCGGGAAGTTGGTTTACAGTGGTGGCAGTGATCCACGGGGAGATGGGGCGTGTGTGGCGTATTACTGATGCAAAACAAAGACCAAAATAACGAGCGAATCGAGTTGTTTTTCGTATGTCAGCAATATTAATACAACGAGGAAAGCAAGTTGTTCCAACTGTTATATTCCTCTGTAGCTTCCAATCATTTGCCACAACTTGTACTGCTTGGAAGACAGTGCTTGTTGGTGGTTGCAATGAGCAATGAGCAAAGCAAATGGTTGTTGAAACTAGTGAAAATAAGCAAAAAAGTCCCAAACAACGAATAAAGCTCTTTGTTTTACCAGTATAGCCTTCTGGTTCATAAACACCTGTTTTGGATTATCACTTATTGAGCTTACTTTTCGTAAGGACAGCGAGCGTAGATACGTCTTTCGAAGCCTCAAACGAAACCGAGCGAAGCAGATTCATTCGCCCCATTCATCACCCGCTTCGCTCGCCATTCTCTACGCTCGCCATTTGCTGGCTCGATTCGGTCGCCCACCCCTCACAGAAGTTAAGATCCCTCACATACTCCAAACCACTGTCTTTTGCAGCCCCCACTGCCTCCTCTGCCTCGAAGGTGACGGTCTCCATCTGCTTCAACCTGCTGAGAATGTGTGTATCTTCTGCGAGAAAAGCGGCGTGTTTTGCAGCACAAAGCCTCACCTCCGAAAACCCATCTAAAATACCCGGCTCCACGAGGTGCTTGAACTTGCGAATCGTGGCCTGTACGATGGTCAGAGTTTGCATGACAAGACACGAGCAGACGGGGAAAATTCTGAAGTGCAAAAGAACAGGATTCTCGCCAACGGTTGCAACCACTGCGTCCCAGAATTCCATCACAGCACTACAAAACGTCGGAACCAGCTTGTTGAACCGGCACCGCGAGTAATCTTCAGCTCCCAGGAACAAGTAGTGGACTTTGATCTGTTGCGAGAGCAGCATCAAGCGAAGGTAGCACGTCTTATACTCGGGGAGATTGAAATTTGGTAGCAAATCTGCAGTCCGCGACAGTTGAATATCGAGTGCGACGATCTCGTTCTCGTAATTCTGGTCCTCAGAGCGGTAATTTTGAAAAGCACAGTCTGCGCTGCGCAAAACTTTGACGACATCGGTCAGAAAATTGCTTGGCTTGGGCGGGTACCGCGAGATTGCTGTGGGACGGCCGATGGTGGAACAGATCAAAGCGTCGTACAGAACGACGGTGTCCCAGAGCAGCCGGGCATGCGGCAGCAGAGAAACGTGAAGACCGAGCGAATAAGCTGCCGAAACAATGGTGAAAAGAAGATGCCACAATGGCTCTAGTTTGCGGCAATAGTAGTAGTGGTCGAGCAAGAGCAGTTTGGAGGTGATGAGCTCAAAAGAGTCAGCCGTGAGCATGCTCACGTGACCAAACTGCCTGACCAAAGCGGTATTGAGCTCGTCGATGAGTGTATTCTTCGGATGGTAGCGTGTACTCACAATGAGAACTCCGTAGAGAAGGACAAGAGTGTTGGATTTGAATCTCAGAGTGCCCAGCGATTGCTCAACTTGTGCCTCAAACACATCCATCTCAACCAGTCCTTCCAAGTAGGACAAGTTTTCCGCTTGTTTGTAGAGATCAATGCTGTTTAAAATGAACTGTTTGGTGTTCTCTTGGGAAGAATCACCAAAAAACAGCGGCAGGTCAAAGTCTTCCTTGCCGGAGAAAGCGGGCTCCGAGCTGTTGCACGTAACACCGGCTTCGTCATGAATGGTGTACGAGGATGTGACATTGAAGTACAGCTCCGGCTGGGACCGTTGGGAGGTTGGTTTGCGGCCAAGTTGGCGGGTTGCAAGATTCTCAACAGGGATGTTTCTGAAAACTGTGGGGTAGCTGCAAGAAACCGAACGGTTTCTGCAATTGCGACACCCTGGGAGGGTTTTATCGCAACGGATTTTACGCTTTTTGCACGAAAAACAAGAGAGCTTCATTGGTGAGAGAGAAAAGATAACATTGCGATCAAAGACAGAAATTTGAGCTTTTTATGTGCCTGCATTAATTTCCGAAACCAAGTCCGAGGTCCGCGGAGGATTATTAAGACGAGCAACTGACGGGCGAAGCGACTACTTTTCAACTCGTCTGGGCAGGACGGTCACGTGATGCCGTGAAGAGGGGGATTTATGAGGTAACACATTCCATAAGCGAGCGTTTTATGGAATATCAACCAGCGGGACTGGTCATTGAATGCTGAAGGAGGGAAAGTCTGGCACCAACCCGTGCAGATAGTGTCGTGCTCATCCGAAGGTGATTCCATAACGCGTTTGGGTGTGCAGAATAACCCGCGATCACGGCTAACCAACTCGATTGTAAGTAATCCGCTCTTTATATTGGCATGTCTTCTTTTGCTTGCACAAAAATTTTTATCTGAATATTTTTTGCCTTGCTATCAAATGGTAGCCACAACCAAGACTGCACATCAAACTACTATACCACCCAAACAACAAGAGGGCAAGGCAACTTCTCACACCACTAAGCACTTCTCTTACTGCGTGTTCGAGTTAGCCTCTCCGAACAAGGACTCATAGAAAAACGGGTCGTCGACATACCCATTTTGAAGCTCAACTAGTGGTTGATAGCTGGTCGGCTGCAGGGATAAGTCTGATTCGGCCGCCTCGTCGAGCTGCTTCAGTGTTTCACGGAGCTGTGCGTCCTCCTGTAGAGAGCTCGAGTGCTTTGCTGCAGCGGCCGACACCAGTACATACGACCGAAGCACGTTTTGGTTAATGAGGTGGCTGAACTTTCGCGTCATAGCCACAAGAATCGACAGTGTCTGCACCACAAAGCAAGAGCCAAAGGGGAAAATCGCTCGTGTATTCACCTCCGCTTTGGAACTCTGAATCCTTGAAGAAGAATCCCAAAAGTCTTTGAGGGCATCGAAAAAAATCAAAAACAAGTTGTTGATCCTGTACCTCGAGTAGTCTTTGTAGCGGATGAACAGATAGTGCACTTTGATCTGCTCTGTTAGTAGCAAAAGCCGATAGTAGCGGAGCTGTATTTCGGGAATACCGCTCTCGGCAACCTTTTTCTCGACTTTCGTTAGCTGCTCGTCCAGGATGATGATTTCTGTGTCGTAATTCTTGGAGCTTGTCTGACAGCTTTGAAAAGTGCTGCAAACTTTGCGCAAAACACAATTCATGTCTGTAAAAAAATTATTTTCTGTAGCAAGATATGTGGAGACCGCATTTGGGCGTCCGATCGTTGAGCAGATCATACTGTCGTAGAGCACCACCAGATCCCACAGCGAGCGCACGTCTTTGTCCGTGCTCACGTGGAGACCGAGAGTGTAAGCGGTGCATACTATGGAGAACAAAACAGTCCACACAGACTCGATCTTGAAGCTGTAGTAGTAGTGGTCGAGCAAGAGCATTTTCGACTTGATCAGCTCGATACAGTCCTCTGCAACGAGACTCACACGACCAAAGGCACCCAGCAGAGTTTTCAGGGCTTCATCGGTTATCCGGGTGTTGATGCGTGAGCTCACAATCAAGACTGAGAGCAGTTGCACCAACGTTCTACTTCGAAACCGCAAAGTGCTCAAACACGAGCGGACTTCGGGCGTGAATTCGTCAGTATTCACCAGTACGCCGATCTCCGTCAATTGTGCGGACCATTGGTAGAGTTCCAGACCTTCGAGAATGACATCCTGTGTTTCCTTGGTTGAGTCTTCGCCGAAGAGAAGCGGGAAATTTTGAAGCGGCTCGCTGTGGCTGTCAAGAGTCACAAAATCTCGGCCTGCCTCCAGAGAAATTGCTTTCGAAGATGACACTCCATAGTACCTGGGCAGATTTTTTGAGGGGGATACGAGTGACTCGACTGGAATCGCCTTTTTCTTCTGCGATTTCGGAGTCGTCTTGGAAACTTTGGATGAGTGTGTTGCCAGTGGAATGTTTCTGAACATGGATGGATACACACAATCTTGGTCTCTTTCGCGGCAGTTCGAGCATTCCGGGAGCACTTTGTCGCACCTGACTTTGCGGGTTTTACACGGGTAGCATGTGAGTTTTTTCATGGGAGTGATGCGGAGGGTTAGAGGGAGTGGAGATACATATCAAGATACTTTCAAGTGAGTGAATGATATCAGTGCACGGAGTTCGGTACCACTTTTTTTTCTTGTCTCTGATACCGGAAACACCCTTGCACCATCTAGAGCTCCTGCTCTCTCGTTGCGTCACCAAACCTCGTGATGAGCAGTCGATATCCCTTGACAAAATCATTATAGAAGCGGTGGTTCAGGTCGAGCCACTCGCAGAGCGACTTGCTCTTCTCGATGGCAGCGTTCACTCGGCTCAGTTTCGTGGTGGAAATCCATTCTTGACTGTCAAATCCTTGCCGAAGCATGTTGATGATCAGCAAGGTTGAAAAGAACAGCTGGAACTTGACCGAGTCGCTGCACTTGACAAGCTCTGTGCGGCTGCCGTCGTGCACCAGGTCGATCAGCTCGACACACTCGTCAATCAGTGCGTTCAGCAGCAGTTTGACTCCCGGATTGCCGGAGTTTTTGGCTTCTTCGAGCCCCGGACCCGTCCACTCGTTGGACAGCGGCGAGTGCTGCGACAGAAAGTCTCTGTTGTTGTTGAAGCGTTTGAGCAAGTCGCGCCGATAGAGCATCATTCGGCAGAACTTGTAGGTGACCATGATGAATGCGCCGAGCGGCGACTGTTCGCACAAATGTCGCCAGTCTTCTAGAGTGGATTCCAGATCTCTGAGAGACACCGGGAGCGACTCTTCGAGCTGAAGCGCGTTGTACAGCGTCAGCAACAGCGACAGTTCGGCCACCACCTTCCCGTCGAAGCTGGTTGCAGACGGGATCTCGAGGATCTCGCGACACTGGTCCAGACGCAGCGTGTCGATCAGGCAGGGTCGTCCAGACAGAATGCAGTAAGAGACGTGTGTGAGCGCGAGATGGTTCCAGAGACGGAAATTATTTACCCGGTCTGGGTGCGACTTGAAGCGGTCTGACAGTAGGTTGAGGTTCATTTCGCGCGTGATGAAGTGGATCAACGAGTAGCCAGACATGTACCATCCGTCGAGGTACACCTCGCGGTGCGAGAGCGAGAGACTGTTGATGGAGAGGAGAACAAAGCCCTGGAGCTGTTGTTTGGACTGCGGAATAGTCATGACTGTGAGACCCATGATTCGGTGGACCACCTGCAGCACTCTGCTGTTGAGGTCTTGAGCGTGCGGAACCAAATGCTGTGGATAGTGCCGCAGGCCAAGCAGACAGCAGACGGCGAGGAGAAGCGGACTGTCTCTGCGAATCGAGTCGAAAAGCTGCGCCGGCGACTTTTCTTTCGGGAATGACGCCCAGTGGCCGTAGTAATCCGTACAAAGGCCGACGAGGTCTCTTGCCGTTTGTGCGTCCAAGAGACCGAGATTGACGACGTCGTGTTCTGGGCTCAGGGCCTCGTTTGCGAGGCCAACGTCCATGTTGAACGCGAGTTCGCGACTGAACGGCAGGCCGAAAAACGACGAAACCGCGCGAACGCCGCGAAACGGTGTAACGTCAAAGAAGAGCGGGTCCAGAGAGATCTTGGAGTTGGCAAAGCCGTCGTCGGAGTCGTTGGGTTCGCTCTCGCGGTGGAAGTCGGCGAGAGCCACGGGGTCAAAGTGCGAGGCGGCGGCAGTTGAGTTCTCCGGAGAGCTGTGGATCGCAATGTCGAAAGACGAACTCTGCACCGAGGCCTCGAGAGATCTGGCTCTCAGAAGCAGGTAGTTTATTCCCTGATGGATTTCGTCTATCTTGCGTAAAACGTCGGGATCGGGGTGGGCCGCGGGGCTTCTTTGCTGGACTTCGTCTATGGGTAGCGCCTGGGAAGCTATGGTGGCATTTTCAGCAAAGATGGAGTCCCCGAGGTCGGTGTCGGCGAGCGAACATCGCACACCCAGATTGGTGCAGCGGAAACAGGTCTTCCCGTTCTTGAGGTAATTGCATCTCGTTTTCGACCGCCGACACTGCTTGCAGGCCACTGCGGCACGCTGGAACTTGTACTTGGGTTCTTTCTTGCCTTTTGTCATGTACGTAGGAGAAATGATCGTGCAAGAGTTTTTCAAATCCGAATTATTTTTCAAATATACTTTATCTTATCAGATATTTTTTTTTTTCATTTCTTCAAACCGATACCAAAGTTTGGTAGCAACATGTTAGCAAAATAAATGTAGAATTATTAAGTCTTATAGCTTATGTAACCGTTCACAAGTATTTCCAGATACCTGTCGCCCTGGACGGTGGAGACCGCGTCGATCTGCGGCAGATTCTCCCACTTGAAGTTCTTGCGTCTGTCCACTATGATCTGTCCGAGAGAAATCTTGCTCTGTGTCTCGACAAGAATGTCCACTTTCTCGGTGCCCATGATACTCTCGTCGATGGCGTACGCAACTGCCAGGGAGTCGATCAGGGCACAGTAGTCGCCGTGGCCACGCTTTCTGAGGAAGTTGAGTACCCCGATGACAAATTTCGCAGGCAACGAGTCGCTCTTGCTGAGCGTCTGGTAGTGCTCTTTGGTCATGCTGATGCAAGGCTGGCAGAATATGTCCATGCCGATGGCTGTCAGGTTGAAGTTGCTGTTGAACACAATCTCGGCGGCCTCTGGGTCAACGTAGACGTTCCACTCGCTGACCGGGTTGTCGCCCGTGGCATGCAATGCCTCAACAGGACTAAATCCGAAAGAACCACCAATGATGATCACTTTGGAAACTTTTTTTGGCAGTTCAGGATCCTTGATACACGCGAGCGCGAGGTTCGTGAGCGGGCCGAGACAGATCAGCGTGATGTCGTTGGCGTTCTCGTTCACGGTCTTGACGATTAGGTCGGACGCAACCTCGACCTTGCTGCCGCCGTTCTCGTCCCAGCCGCTCTCGTCGAGCGCAGGCAAGTCGAGGTCGGCGAGTCCGTCGTTACCGTGGAAAAACGGGTCTCTTGGGTATGGTCTCACGAGCGGTTTTTCTGGTCCTTGGCCGATCGGGATATCGAATCTGCCGAGCATTGAGAGGATTTTCTTGAGATTCTGGGTGCATGTGCTGGCGAGCAGGTTCCCCGACACGGTGGTGATGGCCTTGACTTTGAGGTTCCCCGGTGCGAGCGCCAGCATGACGGCCGCGGCGTCGTCGATGCCGGGGTCGCAGTCGATAAGGACGTTTCTTGGGTGTTGTGCGACGGTCATTGCGAGACGTGTGATGGCGGGAGAGCGTTGGGGGCAGGTGAAAGCAGCTTGTGGCACATTTGGGTTCCTTTATACGTCCTTTGGGGCACTTCCAACGGCCAATCCGAGGGTCTCGAGTGCTCCACAGGCACTTCCGTTTTGGGCTAGATAAGAAAAAAAATGTATGCACAAAACTGCGATCTGCTGAAAAAAAATCTTTATCGCTGATTTCAGGCCTTCGGAAATGCCGAAGGCTGCGGTTCCAAAGACGGGTTTTCTCGAGCCAGCGGCCCACAATGCAAGTGTTTTGGAGAGACTTTGCGGAGGATAGAACCGTTCTTGTGGAGCAGTGCGGGCTCGTAAGACTGATGGGCAGACTGCTGTGCAGGTGTATAAAAAGAACGAATCTGCCTGCAGTGGAGCGAAATTTTTTTTACTAGGTTCTCGATCAAGTACACCAACTCCACATGTCGAAAACAGAGGTAAAAGAACAAAACATCGAGGTTGCAGACGAAACGGTGGGCCGCAAGGTCAACAGCACCAAACTGATGACCATTGCGCTCTTCTGCGCCGTCGTCAACGGGTGCACTATGGGTGTTGACCAGTCTATGATGAACAATCTCAACATGATCGACCGGTATCTCGACTACTTCAATCTGGACTCGAGTCTTGAAGGTCTTTTTTCCGCCTCCATCAACATCGGGTCTGTCTTTGGCGGGTTTTTTGCTGCGCAGATCATCGACATTCCGTCGGTGGGCCGTAAAGGAGGAATCTTTCTGAGTGCACTGGTCACTTTTCTCGGGGTCGGACTACAGACAGGAGCAAAGAACCGCGCCATGTTCTGCGTGGCAAGAGTCATCATCGGTGTCGCCGTCACCATCAACGCCGTCGCGGCGCCAACGTACATTGCGGAGATCGTGAAACCGCAGCACAGAGGTCTTTTTGCGGGAATCTACATGGCGAGCTGGTACTTTGCGGCCATCATCACTACGGGAATCTCTCTTGGAACCTACACAGTCGATTCCACCTGGGCCTGGCGCGGGATCTCGCTGTGGCAGATCACGCCGTCGCTCCTGTCGCTGCCAATTCTTGCGTTCATTCCTGAGACTCCGCGGTTTCTGATTTTCACTGGCCGCGACGAAACCGCGATGCAGGTTCTGCGGGACTACCACGGGAACGGCGAGGAGACTCCACTGGTGAAGGCCGAATTCGATGAGATCAAACAGGTGTTGATGTTTGAAAAAGAGGCCCAAATCGGCTGGCTGGACATGGTGAAAACCAAAGGAAACAGATGGAGAATGTGGATCATTTTCTGGATGGGTGTTGCCTCGCAGCTGACGGGAAGTAACATCACCGGAACATACCTGGGCGACTTCCTCGAAAATGCCGGAATCACCTCGACACACAAGCAGATCGTCATCAACCTGACGATGCAGGTGGTGAACCTCGTTTTCGCCGTGGCGGGGTCGTGGTTCACGGACGGAATCGGCAGAGTCGCGATTTTGTTCTGGTCGACTGTTTTCATGGGCGTTTGTCTTTTCATTATGGGTGGAGTGCAAAAAGTCTACGGAGACGGGTCCAACATCAACGGAACCAACGCCCTGATTTTCCTGTGCTACCTTTTCAGTGCGATCTACTCGTTCTCGTTCACGCCGCTGTGTGTTTCGTACCCTGTTGAGATTGTGAACTACTCGATCAGAACGAAGGGAATGGCCTTTTCGCAGGTGGTGACGTTTGGATTTGGGTTCTTCAACCAGTACGTGATTCCTATTGCGTTGGACCACATCTCGTGGAAGTTCTACATGATCAACGCGTGCTACGATCTGGTTCAGGCGGTGCTCATCTACTACACGTTTGTCGAGGTCAAGGGGCTCAGTTTGGAGCAGATTGACGAGAAGTTCGACGGAATTGTCCACTACGAGCGGAGAGTTTACGAGATCAGCGATTTAGAGGGGACGCCAGAGGAGGGGAGTGTGGAGAAAGTATAAGCGATGTCGCGATGACAGGCGATGACGAGCGAAGCAAGTCATATAACTAATTTAATACGAGCGAAGCGAGTGATTTCGGATGATGTAGTGATCGGGTGGGCAAAGTAGAGAAGAAAACCGCCTTCGAGCAGAAAAAAAGAATCAGAAAGATGGACTGAAGACGGGCAAAGTGAATGGCTTTGGAGAACTCCACCGACAACCAACCGGTGAATAAAGAGTGTCGTATGTCAGTTAGCATTATTGATCAAGTGAGCAACGCACATGGAAACCACTTCAGTCCAAACTAATCGATACATTACAAACTACTCGGCTCAGACCAACTCGTCAACTCACTTCAGCCAGTGCTACGCCAAGTCTTCTCTCCTGCTTGGCCAATTACAACGTCTCTGTGGCCTGGTTGGGGCTCTCGTCCAGGTAAACTCATCGCCAAATTGTTATCCATCAGTTTTTGCACTCGCGAAAATTTGTTATCTTGAAAACTCAAATAAAAAGTGTTCACCAACCAACTTCAAAGCTGGTCAGCTCTCAAGGAGTTGGGTCATATCGGGGCTACAAAACAGAATGACTCTGGGTGGTGGTCACCTAGCTCAGTTGCAGGCGCCAAGAGCCACCGAGAGCTGAATTCACTCATACAACGACTTTCACTACCGCCAACAACCGCCGTTTCTCGTCGCTGCAACCTCCATCTCTTTGCGTGGCTCGCTCCGCTCGTCCCTCGCATTGCTCAATGTGCAGCCAGCCCATAGCCTTCCACGAGCCTCCAGTAAGCCCCCGCTGTGGCCTTCCGCAAACGCTTTCCGAACACAATCATCACAAATGACAGTCCCCAAAAAAAAACTCCCAGACACCCAATTGCAATAAATAAATTCTGAACCCCAACAGCATCGAGCCACGGAGTCACCGCGTACGAAAACCCAAACCCAAGCGAGTTCCTGATCAGTATCATTGTCACCAGCCCGTCTCCGGAAACCTCCTTATAGCAGTCAATGATGTAGTTGATTGCAACCGCAGACCCCATGGGGAACGTGGAACAGATCATGGCAAGTCCAAAAGCAAGCCCGACCCAGTGGATCCCGTGAGCAGCACCGCAGCCGTAGAGGAAACACCCAAACGGATGGATCACCATGGGGATCAGAGACACCCACAGCCGCTCCTCAGGCTCCCGGTATCCCTGGCTTTTGCGTGCTCTCATCGTGGTCCAGGAATCAACAATCTTGCCTGAAAAATAAGATCCAAAAATTATTCCAACAAATGGACTCGCAAAAAACACTCCAACCATGTTGCCTGAAAAATTATACGGAGCAGCAGACATGATCGTGGCCAGCGTAGCGTTCACCACGTTGAACCACGACAAGACAGAGCCAACCACCATTCCGCCAAAGGCAATTGCCGGAAACCGAACAAGATAGAACGGAATCCACATCGATTGGAAAAATGTGTTTTTGTGTCTCTGGTCTTTTGCTCCCCAAAATTTGAGTTTTTCGAGGTACGTTTTCCGCTGGTAGCCAACTTGCTCGGTCACTGCCACAACCGTCTTGTCCTTCTCGCCATCCACCGACATACTGACGTCGTCGCTGCCGTCCAACTCGAGCTCAGGACTGCGGTAGTACATCGTTTCCTCGAGAAAGAAGAACAGAAACACCAGACATGCCGCAGAAATGATCGACCAAATGTACGGAATCCACCGCCAGCCGAGTCTCTCGGCGATGAAACCGCCTGGGATGCCGCACAAAAACGGGATGTCAAACAACGTCCAGCAGTACCAGGCGATCCAGCCGCCACGCTCGTGCGCAAAGAAGACATCGGAAATGCACACCTCAACGAGAGTCTCGATCGGACCGTAAAATGCACCCACCAAGATTCTGTTGATGTACCATTCGCCCGAAGATTTGACGTACGCAGACCAGATGGTGCACAAAAGACAGCCCAATCCGCCCAGCAGAAGCGCTGGACGACGGCCATAGTTCAGGCCAAATGGCTGCCATAGCAGATTCGACCAGCCAAAAAAAAGGTACTGGATTCCGACTCCAGTGTTGAGGTCTGCTAGCGGAATGCCCGTATCTGCCTCCATCGTCAGCAACGCAGCAGACATGGAGGTGCTCAGAATATCTGCAGAGAAAACAGCAACCAAAAGGCATATGGCCAGCAGTCTCTTTCTGCCCTTCGACCAGTTCAATGGGTCTTCCGGGTCGTCTGTTGGCTGAGGAACAAGGACAATGTCTTTTTCTCCCTCGTGTCTGAGGTTGAGAGTTCCTTCGAGGTCAACAAGGTGGATTGTACCTGGGACTTTGATATCTTCTGTGGACATGATTGGATGGCGAGCTGTGTGGTCTGCTACGCAGTTTCCCAGGAAGTTTGGCACGCTTAGTTTGGACTGGGTTGTATTTATACGTTTTGCCGAACAGACGGAGCCCCAATTTGGTTCTAGGTGAGCCCAATTTCAGTGGCAGGAGCAACTCGTGACAAGATAGCGAGGTATCCGATAAGCCTAGATTCTGATGGACAGACTGCTGGACTTTTTAACTGAAACGAGAAGTCACGAGCAAAGAAGATAAGCTACAGTCACTGATTGGTCACAAAAGACATAGTTCTGAGGCAGTTTCGTTACCAGACTCGTGCAACGTCGAACCAAACAGGGCTCTTGGATTGCAAAAACGGAGATAAACGTTACGGAAGTCACTCCGTGTCAGATGCTAGTACATGCGCGGGCGCCTATCTACGCAACGGAGCCTGGTCCGCTTTGTCTTATCTGATAATTTTTGGTCTTGCACTACAAACAGATGGGTGAACTCTGAAATTGCTCGCTGGGGGGACAATGGAACAAGTGGGGCTCGTGCAGGGATCACCGTTCGGTCGTCATTGTACGCGATAGCGCGGAGATAAGGATTGACGGACAGCAATTGCAAGGTCTAGGCTACAAGAGAGTTATTTTTGTTCGACAATATGGCAGGAATTGGCTTGGTGCTGCCGTTACGGGAAGCGAAAATAACCTGTTCCGTGGGCGCATTCGCAAACTATGTTTCGGAACAAGTAATTGGCGCTGTATCAGAGATAACAGAGCAGGACTTGATGTCTGAGTTTGTCAAAGGAAGACCCAATTGGGAGGATACAGGTTTCTGTATCTCATGCGCTCACACCACTTCAGATAAATGGCGACTCGCTTCGATTGGATGTGTCAATTGATCCCAATTGGGGCAGCTTTGCCTGAACAATTGTGGTTCAACTAACGCGAGATAACGGATTGGCGTCTTTGCTTCAGTGCTGGCCACATTCACATCTGGAGATGCCTGATTTGTTACTTTTTTGGGTAAGTTTGTCCACAAGCAGGATCAGCTCAGAGTGGTTCTTATCTGGACAAAACCTCGATAAGAGAGTGGTTTTCTCGGTAAAGCGAAATGTAGAAAGTTGTTTCAGTTTTGCAATATAAGAGAGCGTATAGTCGCAGCCCTTCAGCTAAATTGCACAAACATCTATTGAGCACTCACACAATACACCAAACACTCACCATGACCATTGCGTACATCAACGGGAAAATCTACACCATGTCAAACACTGAATGGGCCGAGGCCTTTTTGGTGGAAGACGACGGTACTTTTGGACCAGTTGGCACCACTGATGCCATCTTGAAAGCCAACCCAGAGGCAGAAGTCGTGGACCTGAAGCAACAGTTTGTCATGCCAGGTATGCACGACGCCCACTGCCATTTGTTGATGGCTTCTGAAGAGAAACTGTTCCAAGCGAAGCTCGGAACAGATAGCTCGCCAGAAGAGATTGTGCACAAGCTCAAAGAATACTCATCTGGCGCCTGTCACCACCTGGACACGGTCTCCAACTGGCTCGTCGGCAACTTCTACCACTACGCTAACTTCAAGGACGAAAAGCCAGACAGAAAGTTCCTGGACGACGCATTTGGTGACCAACCCGTTGTGATCAGAGAGTATACCACACACAACATCTTCGCCAACACTGCGGCGTTGAGAGCTGCTGGGTACGAGGAGAATCCCGTTGATCCTTGGGACGGCTACTACGTTCGCAGAGAAGACGGAACAATCACCGGCGAGCTCGTCGAAGGTGCTGCTACTCGGATGTTCGCGTCTTTGCCGAAGGGAAGACCCGAAGACAACGTGACTGCGCTGGAGTACGGTGTCAAGATGGCCAACCGGTTTGGTTTTACTGCTGTCCAGGAGGCCTCTGCGAACACCGTCTATCTTGAGGCTGCGAAGAAGCTGGAGGAACGCGGGACTCTCACCATCAACCTGGACGCACATGTGGTGTTCTACGGCGTTGGAGCGTTTCCGCAGGAATCTGTTGGGACTTTGCACCATACTTTGTGGCACGCAAAAAAATACAAGTCCAAGCATTTCAACCCGATGTTCACCAAGTGCTGGATCGACGGTGTTCCGTGGCACCCGCACGAAACCCACTGTCCTCTTACCAAGGACGGCGAGGTTGACTACTCGCGGCTTTTGATTCCACAGGAGACGTTCAAAAAGGCCATTGAGCGGTTTGACGCCGAGGGCAGAACGTGCAAAGTCCACGTTTGCGGCCAGGGCTCTGCCAAGTTCGCGCTGGACTGCTTTGAAGAGCTGCGCAAGAAAAACCCCAACGGTCCAAGACACGAGCTCGCGCACAACATGGACGTGACCGAGGAGGACTGCAAGAGGTACAAGGGTCTGAACATCACCGCCGAAATGTCACCGGCGATCTGGCACGACCCGGACTTCCAGCCAGAGGTGAATCCCAGCTCGGTGTATCCGTTCAACTGTTTGCAGGAGAACGGAGCTTTGCTGACTATTGGCTCCGACTGGGTTTTCGCACCGGACACTCCCAACATTTTCCCTGGAATCCAGGCTCTGATGGAGAACAAGCATGGTTGGAACTTGCAGAGGAAGGATGTTTTAAGGATGGTTACTCTTGACGGTGCCAAAGCTGTAGGAAGAGACAATGCTGAGGGCTCCATTGAGAGGGGGAAGCTCGCCAACTTCATTGTTACCGACCGCGATCTGGCGACCTGCGACTCTGTGGCCGAGACTGTTGTTTTGAAAACCTTTTTCGAGGGCGAGTGCGTCTACGACTACGACACTGACGAGCTGAAACATCTTCAAGGAAAATTGTAGAGTCTTTTTTATGGAGCTGGAGTTTTTGGCACTTTGCAGACACAAGAGTTCTTGAGCTGGTAGGAAGACAATAAAGTTATTCGAGCTGGTAGTCAGTTGAGCAAAATCTTCAGTTTTCTGGAAGAGCGCTGCGCTCGGTATGAAGAGTTGGAACATCGAGGGATTCCGGTCTCCCCGTACTCGAGTGCGAATGAGGTGTGTTCGGAGCGAGTGAACATTGCGCACTCAAATTTTCGAAATCTACTGATGACGAGCAAAATATTGTCATTCCAATAAAACGTACTTGCGCGTTGTTCTTGCTTCTGACTCGTTGGACCTTAACTTTACTTGTCGATCACTCGTAATCATTAATTCTTACCCAATCACCTACACTCAGTCACTTTACCCAATCACTTTTACCAATTTAGCTCGTGAAAGTTCGCGGCATCTCGAAGGGCGCATTAACGGTTTTTCAGGTACAGCGATGCATTCTGCAGCAGCAATATGTAAGTCGAATGCACGAACGACACGCAGTGACATATTGGGTTTACCGGTCATTTTATACTGATAGAATAATGTATTATCTAGGGAGAAAAAAATTTAGTGAGCTGCCTCTTCGGGAGAAATGAAGTGGAAACGCGTTCTGGCATAGAGGAACCAATTCACAGTGGACACCAGCGCCACTGCAAACATCACGACAACAGTGTAATTCATTCCGTTGGCGGTGACCGGAACGTATTCCGGAACACTGAGCCAGGCGGAGGCAAAAAGGAACCAAACAACACAGATGATGTTTATAGGTTTACCAAACTTGCCAAGGTTGAAGTAAGGCTTGATACCTGGTCCGTACCTGTCTTTTTTGAACGCAAGACACGCAAACGGGATGACGTACGAGGTGAACATGGTGACGACGTAGGTTCCCATCACAGCACTGAGGGCTGCGCTAGAAGCAAACATGAGCAAAGCAATCAGACAACAGAAGACTCCGATGAAGACGATGGACCAGACTGGGGTCTTGAGTCTTGAGTCAACGGCTCCAAAGTATTTGTGACCAGGGATCGTTCCATATCTGCAAAAGGACATAATGAGTCGACTCGTGGAGGTGTAAAGGGCGATAGTAGCTCCGAAAAAAATGAGAACAACCAGAATGGCTGAGGTGACTGTAAGACCGATGTTGTCGAAAGAATCCATGAAGAGCTGGAAGAGTGGCTCACCTCCGACAGGCGCGAGTAGATTTTCCGTGTTGACGATGCAGAACATGTACACTATGATGGAGACTATCCCCATGAGGACTGCGCCGGTGTAGCTATAGAAGATGACTTTGGGCACGTTTTTCGACGGCTCTGGAATTTCGTCGGTCATGTGACAAGCGCCGTCAAAGACCGAGATGGACGCGGTAGCAGGCAGCATCGCGACAAAGAAAAGAACGCCGTTCGAGGTCCAGCCGGTTTCGTTGGTGATGTCTTTGAAGACGTATGAGGCGGACTGTTTTGGGTGGCTTCTGGCTAGCAATGCGACAAAGATGAAAATGGTAGCCCCGTTGATGAGGTAGTTCATTGCTCCGGAGAGAATATGCATGTACTTCATGAACCAGACGTTGCACACCACCGAAAGTATCGCTGTGGTCAAGAAACAAAGGTACATGTGCCATGTCTTGATAACATATTCAGCGTGGCACACAGACGCAAGCGCAAGGGTGAGCTGTGCGACAAAATAGTTGGCTGCGCAGGTTCCAAAGAGCCAGCACGAGCACGAGAGCATTCCTGTGACGTAGGTGAGGCCTCTGGCGTACTTCTGAGGGGCCCAGTGCTCTGTCCAATGGACAAGCGCGGAAGAGTGCGGTAGGACGGAAGCCATTTCGGCTATGGAGTAGGCAGTGAGCAGGCTGAAGAAAGAGCAAAAGATGAAGGTGTAGAAGAAGTATGGCGATCCTCCGACACCGATCACGAGCGACAGGTAGGTTCCGAGCGAGATTGGTGTTGCGAACGAAGAGTAAACCATTCCGACGACACTCCAAACGCTGAAATTCTTCTCCAAGACTCCTTCACCGTTGTCGATATCACGGTTCTTGATCGAGTAGACTGCTCCTTCCTCAACGTCCTGGAACTCTTCGACGTCAAACGTCAGTGCAGGCTTCTGATCGTGCTGCACTTGCTGTTGTATGACACTGGAATCTTTGCTGGATGCGTACGACATGGCTGGAGCACGGGACCTGGACCTAGACCGCGAACGCAGAACCATAGTCAGTCAGATTGCACTGTGTTTTTATAACTCTGGAGCTGATTCAAATATGGAGAGTTGCAACAAGGCTCCCGCCAATCAGGGAGATAGCCAGAGTCATCTAATATAGATAACGGTGTACAACTATCTCTACTACGGTGGCTCATGCGTTGCAATAAACAGTGTGCAGTATTTGTTTGTTCATTCTAATCTCAATCTCGTTTTCAGTTGCCCTGAAAAACTTTTTTGGCCTCGAGGATCAAAGCCGTGTGCCAGCGAGCGGTAGCGAGCGAGCATGCCCACGAGAGTGCCCACGAGAGTGCCAGCGGGAGTGCGAGCGAGAGTGTTAGCTAGTACCCGCAATTGCCAGAGAGCATCCCCAGCGACATCTACAAGGGCCTCCACCCCGTCCGGTACTCACTACTGAAGCTCCTCGAGGAACGCCTCGTTACACGTTTGCTCAGCCGCATTCGCGGAGTGTCCACTCGATTCCTCGGACTTCTTATCCTGCCTGAAGATTACTGGATTATCACTGCACCAACCTCACCGATCACCGAACTCCCTCGATCAATTATCCGATCAACCTCTCGTGCTCTCCGACCACAGCGTCTCCCCGGTGTCTCGGGTGCAGCATCAACGGGCCCGAGATTGTCGAGGTGCAAAAAAAAATTTCTGATAAGGTCTCGCTTGCCGCGGTGTCTATTTGCGGAAACTCAGGACGAAACACCGCTTATGTCAGCAGTCAACAGTTTCTCGTTACAATGCCTAGAGAAATCGAAAGCGCGTGCAAATAAAGCAACACTTATCAGCAGTAAAGATCAAGTCCGTCACTTCCAGATGCCTTCGCGCGCCCCCGTTAAGCGCACCAAGAACTTCACCGGTTGCTGGACATGTCGCCGGCGCGGAATCAAGTGTGACGAGCAGCGTCCAGCGTGCGGGAACTGCGAGGTGTCGAAAATCCAATGCGAGGGCTATGTGATTCGTCTCTCGTGGGAGAACGACGGCGCCAGCGACCGCACGGCGGGCGAAGCACGCAGTCGCCCGCAACGGCTCGAGCCCACGCGCTGTATGGTGCTGTTCAAGTGGCAAGAAAGAGACCTTCTCGACGATTTGCAGGTAAATTACTACCTCGAGAAAGTTGACTCCGCTTCTGAGTTCTTGAAAAACTGCAGCGACCGCGAAGAAGAATTTGGATATGGACCGTTTCGAGTGTTTTCCACCCGTCAACCGACCGTCAGGGCAACACCGTCGCCGCCACCGATGGCGGTGCCCGCGACTGTGACCCCCCAGTTGGTGCCCCAGTCGGTGCCCCAGTCGGTGTCACAATCAATGACACCCGTATCGCCACCGCCGTTCACTATGTCCGAGCTCGACCCCACCGCCATACAGGACGTCTTTGTCGGCTTCAACGGCGACACTCACATAGAGCTACTTCTGATCGACTTCTGGGACCAGTATCTGAGCCGCGTGCTGACCCCCGTCGACGACAGCCAGCCGAACCCGTACCGGGTGATTCTGCGCGCAGCGTTCGACTGCAGCGTCGTAGCCGAGGTTCGTGGCGCCGTTCTGCACTCCGCCTGTGCTGCGTGCGCCAGTTTCCTGCTGGGCAGCAAAGACCGCGCCAAAATCGCCCCAGAGTACCAGGACGTGAACTTTGCCGAGTACTGGAAATTCCACAAGATGAAGAGTCTGAATTACGTAAGCGTGATCTACGCTGGCCGCGAAAAGTTCAGTGCCTCGGAGCTCGGACTGCTGGTTGGGTCTATCTTCTTTCTGCTCGTTATCGACACGTTCAACGAGTCGGACGAGTGGCAAATCCACTTCCGCGGCGCCGTGTCGACCCTCAAGGCAATCGACAAGTTTAGCCACGGAAATCTCACGTCGTATGTGGACCACGAGTCCCTGAGGTCTCAGGCAGTCGTCTACGTCGCACAGCTCACCAAACTCACATATCTGTTCAGCACGCTCTACCTGTTCAACGACGACGTGTGCAACAAGTACATGTCTGTGCCAGACATCGAGTTCATCAGCTTCCCCGACGTGCCCGAGTCCAACTCCATGTTATATCTCGTTCAAGGCGTCACCCAGGACATGGTCAGGTGTCTCACAACGATCGTGAAGTACCTGCAATTCCGCAACTCAAGCGACGTCACGGTGAAACCCGTTGCCGAGATCGCGAGCGAGCTTGAACGATGCAGACCTGCTCCGTACAACGAGAGTATCGACTCCGTCAACGGGCTCATCGTCTACCACCAATCGATGATCTTCTACCACGCGATGCAACTGCTCTTTTTCCGTGAGGTGCAAGGCTTGCTGGCCAAAGACCTTGCTGAGCTCGTCAACACCGCTGCCGACCACATTGATTTCTGCGACGAGGTCTCGCGCGGTGTTGAAGGACTCGGCCTGTACTGGCCCTACTTCGTGATTGCGTGTGAGGCCACCACGTCCGACGACCAGGCCCGCCTTGGTAGCTGGCTTGAATCGACAGCTCCGTACAACATCATTAGCATGGACCGGGGAAGAGCCATTGTCGAGACTGTCTGGGAAAGACGGAAGACTGATCCGAGTGTCAGTTGGATCTCAGTTGTTCGAGAAACAGATCCAACGGTTCTCTTGACTTGATTGGTTTGGGGAGTTTGGGCAGTGATATGCTTATATACCTTAAATACAGCGCTACAGGGAGGTAGAGTAATGAGCGATATTCAACTAGCGACACTAAGGGTAAATGGGACAATTTTAAGTGAGGTAGGTCGTTTCACCTACAAGGGATGGCCCAAGTTCACCAGCCAGTGTAGAAAGAATTTCAATGCAGAAAGAATGCCATGAGTGTTGGGGGAGGAATTCTGAGTCTTACGCGGTGATTTTTAAACCAAGGTGTCTACCAATTTCGATGACACTGGTCCTGAGAAGCCAGCTTTTTCTTTGCTAACGTTACACAGAGGTGTATTTTTAACTACATCAGTTTAGAATCATCTAAATATTTTAATTGCTGTACTTTGTGTGGTCATGTTCGTCAAATGGCTCAACCTCCATCACAAATACGGTTCTCATGCGAACCCGAACCAGTCCGGATTGCTTGAACCGTATTTCATTGACCAACTTTCTTGTTCACTCTGAGATACTGATCGAGTGTGTCTGTCACAGACTTCTCCAGAGAAATAAAGTGGTACTCGCCAATCAGTTTCAGCACGCTTTGAATGTCAAATCCCGCGTGGGGAACGTGTTTTTGGGTGGGATCACCTTTTGCCAAACCCAGTTCAGGAAAATTTTTGTTAGCAATGTCCAATAACTTCTGACCATTGAACAGCTCGGAAGCCAGAAACAGTCTCTGTCCTTGAGTTTCCTGTTTTTCAATAGCGAATTTGTGAAACTTCGCAACGTCTCTGACATCAACAAATATGTTTCTCGGAGTTTCGACGTATGTGGTTGTGTCTGTGTCCACCTCAAAGACGCTCAGTACAACTTGGTTGGAGTCGTTCAGACCGTTTTCAGCTGAGAAATCAAACAACTGAGGACCAAAAATGTATGGAGGATTGACGGTTGTGAGTGAGAAGCCTGGCTTCTCAGTCTCGACGAAATTCCACGCCGCTTTTTCGGCAGCAGTCTTGGCTGCCAAGTACGCAGTGTACCTATCTTTCACCTGCTCCCAAGTTATGGGATTCCAGTCTTTGTTGGTGTATGTGACAAACTCGGTTGTGAGTCTGGCAATGGCCGCGAAAGAAGACGTAATCACCACTTTGGAAACTTGGGGTCCGTATTTTTGGATTGCGCGCAAGATATTCAGAGTTCCATTGACAGCTGGGAGATAGTACGAATCTCTAAAAGACTTGGTCTTATCTTCCCCAACAGGAGACGCAGTGTGCAACACGTACTGAATTTCCGGATGTTGTTGAAAAACTTTGTCAAACGCGTCGTTGGCTGCAATGTCGGGCACAATCTCGTAACTGAGTTTTGCTCCTGGATACTTCTTTTGAAAACCTTCCAGGAAAGGAGCAAATCTTTTTTCCGATCTCGCCGTACCGATGACAGTGTATCCACTGCTCAACAGCGTATCCACAATGTGGATCGCAATAAATCCCGTAGCCCCAGTCACTAAAACAGACATATCGTGTTGAATGTTTTGTTGAAATGATTGAAATCGTCCGAGACAGGATTTTTAGCTGTTCTTAAGTAAACACTATAGTGCGCAAATCCATTCCGACTCGTAATGAACATCACCTTTGTTATTCGAAGATCCGTTTATTGTACCCAGTGTCTGCCATTGTACATATGTTCGTGTCATGTGGCAGATTCACCACGTTATTATGGTGAGTCTTGAGTACATTTCTGTCAACTGATGTTTGTGCATGCAATTACCGAGACTATTGTTTTCGTAGCAGTCTAATTTTAGCTCCATCTGGAAAAACAATAGATCGGCTCGGCACAAGTCACCAGCGGTTCGATCCCAAGGGTTACAAGTCATTTTTCTTTACCAAACACTCATATTGAGAATGTTAAGTGTAGCGATGCGCCTACACAAGGGAATACTGCGTCTGTTGCAGGAGTTGGGTCTTCGTCCTTGTTAGGTCATATGTACGGAAATTCGGGGTGGTTGGTATAGTCAGGCGCACCTGGTGCGGCCCGTACCCAAGCGGGAGATTTCATCTACAGAGGGCATGCTCCCAATCCTCACGCTCATTCCAAGGCAGGGCTTCTTCGGTCAAATCTGTCAAAATTAGTCGTACTAACAGGCCAAGCTGTGTATGAATGTCACAATAACTTTTTTCCTGCACACCTTGAAAAAGTGGGCTGTTTCGAGCCTTTCCTCCCGGCCGGCTGTCCCCTTGAGAGAATTCCATCGGTACACCATGGACAAATGCCCCACATCCTTAAGACATACAAATGAAGTCAAATATGAGTTGGTGAGCCTGGACCACCAAGTTTTCAAAAGAGAACATACCCATCTACAAAGAAGGCCCTGAAACGGTCCGACGATGAGAAGAGCCCGTTCGCCTCTCGTCTGGTGACAACCCAGAGTCCCTCATTACTTGGAAAACTATCCCGATATCCGACCGTGTTCCCACACTAGACGATAAGTTTTTTTTCGATGACTGGTGGTAAATTTTAAACAATAACTTACGAGTTTTCGGTTACTCGGCGATGGTGGATTGTCTTAAGAAACAACTCACAAAACCGAAAATCTCAGAAGACGAGGCGAAGGAGGTGGACTGAGATTCACATCCAACAGTTGGTCCTGCTCTGCGTAAAGTTTCTTTGAGACATCTGCTGATGATTCGTCGACGTGTGATCACGACAGCAGTGCGTAAAATCCAAAACAAATAGTTCGAACCATCAGGAAAGACCTTTGGAGCTTTTGAACCGGCTGGCATTTGAAAAGAGATGAATTGCTCGGTAGTTTCAGATTGTCGGTGTTGGAAGGGCCTTCGAACACGCAGATAACAAAGAGTTAGATAATGACTACTGTTTATGAGATTTCACAATTTTTCATAATTGAGTCGAGTTAATGCTAACCATGAAATTGGGAAAATTTACAGACTTTTTGACACTCATGAGAGAGAAATTGATGGCAGCAAGTCAGAGTTTGGATGGTTAAGATTTTCTCTTAACTCTGGGGTGCTTGGCTTTACTGATTATACCGATTATGTGGTCGTAAGGTTCGGATAATAGCAGGTATGTTCGTATACTTACAGTAGGATCACTGTCCCAAAAATGCGAGCCTTTCCATATAAAACATGTCAGGGAAAGAACAAATCTCAGGACAACCAAGCTCGACGGTGGAGCCTTGACCGTGCAATTTGTCTGAAAATCCTTTGAGTTGGGCCGACTCTTCAGCAGTTAACTCCTCGTTGATGTACGCCACCGTCACGTGAAACACACATGGGCCTGGTGTTGGTTCCGGCACTTCGACGGCGTTGGCAATGTCTTTGCGTAGTTGCCTGATCTTGGCCTCTTCTGCCTCATCAATCGGTAGCAATTGCAACTTCCAGGTATCCCAACCACCGTGAGTGGTCTTTTCCAGATACGAGTTATCGACCCGCAGCTTTATTGGCAGATCGACGCGGACGTTTTTCTCTGTGAGTCTGTCCAGCACCCAAGTTGTGCACTTATCGATCGGTTCATCTCTTGCCAAACTCCGTGGCCAATTGTCTGAGTCGCGCTTGAATTCATGGAGAACATCAAACAGTGTGACGTGGAGCGTAGAGGCAGGCAGCATGGTAATTTTGTTGCGGAACAAAAGCCCAGGGAAAGCTTTGTAGAATTCAAGGACTTGTTTGAACAGCTCGCGCTGTGGCCCCTGTTGGGGCAGATGGCACACAATGGTGTTGCCTGCAAAAGGTCTGACTGTTCCGTCGGCGTTGAACTTCTTACCCATTGTTCTGTGGTGGTAGCTTTTGTTGTAGATTACCGTGTCACTATAAGTTCAAGATTTCATTTTTCAGAAAAAAAAATTACATGCAAGGCGCGATATCTTTATATGCAGCTAGACGAGGCGATGAGGCAATCTCGGCACGTGACCAGCACTGCCTTTACAAATAGCTCAAGAGAGAGTCGGTGGTTGCTTGGAGGGACGAGGACGGGTCGAAAGGGAAAGTGTAGTAAGCTCTCAGTCAGGGGAAGTGCGTAGCGTAAAACATACAAGGAGTGGTTACAAACACCGACTTATTGGTTCTACGAAATGTGGTACTTTGTAAAGATTTTTCAAAGATTTCATTTCAGCTAAGCTCTGGCGAAGTTACGACCACAAAATCGTTATCCACTCCCATCCCCTCAGTGGTTTTTCAAGAGGTTCGGGCTTCTCATCCACGTCTCTGAAGAGAGTCACAAAATCGATTTCACTGAGTTTGACCTGGTGTGTCTTCTTGATGAGTTTCCACAATAAGTAGAGCAAAATGAAAAGGACTGGACAACAGTAAGCAGAGAAAAGACCAGATATGGACCAGTGTCCGTGTATGAAAATGGTGAATCCACCTGTTAGCAGTAGTATTGCCGAAGAAATGAGAGAGATCCACGCACCTACTGGTGCAAGCACGTGTGAGAAAGGAAGTCTGCTTCGTGGTATTCCCTGGGCTTTTAGTCCCCTGTTCATGCGAATGTGGTTTACAGAAATGAGGACCCAACCAAGAAGTAGGTTTGACGAAGTCAAGTTTTGAAACCAATTGAACACGTTGGCAGCACTCGAGTCAACACACATATAGGCAAGCGGCATGAACAGAGCAGCAACACCAAGCCCAACGTACGGCAGCTTTCCTCTGGAAGACTTGAGGAATACTCTTGGAGCCTGGCCCTTGGATGCGAGCGAGTACAAGTTTCTTGAAACTTGAACTAGGGCCGAATTGGCCTCAGACCAGGCTGAAGTGAGAACAACGGCGTTGAAAATCGACGGAAGAACTTTTATACCGGCGCGCTTTATGGCAATCACATAAGGAGAATGTGCTGCGTTGCCTGTGCTGTTTGCAATATTGGGGTCGTTGTAAGGAACGATTAGCGTGAGCATAAGAATCGAAAGCGTGTAGAGCGCTGTGACTCTGTAGAAAATACGCTTGGCAGCTTTCGGAATGTTTCTTCTTGGGTACTCAACTTCACCTGCAAGCAAAGCAATGCTCTGAACCCCACCAAAAGAGTACACTGCTCCACTCAAACAATTCCAAAAACCAATGAACTTTCCAATCGAGCCTTTCTCGAGGTACTCTGCGAACGGTCCTGGGTCTCTCCAATAGTGGAACCCCAGTCTCTTCTGGCTCTTGACACCACCGAGATCTATGCACAAACTCACCAGAACGATTCCTGCAATGAGAAGTATTTTCAATATGGCAAAGAAAAATTCCACTTCTCCGTAAACTCGAATCGAAACGCAGTTGGTGAGCAAAATCGGAATTATCAAAATAGTGATCCAAATCGCAGGGCTTAAGTCGCTCCAGTACTCTATCACCAGGGTAGCCGAAACCAGCGACCCTGGCATGATGGCCGACCACACACTCAGCCATCCATAGGCAAATGCAACGGCTTCATCTACAAAGATCTCAGAGTGTCTGATTGTGGCTCCCGTGAGCGGGGCGAGAGCAGCAACCTCTGCGATAGCCAACTGATTGAAACCGACAACGAACGCAACAAGGATGTAGGAAATAAGCAGTCCAGCTGGTCCCGTCTTGGCGAGCGAGCCACCACTGCTCACAAAAAGACCTGTCCCAAAGACTCCGACCAGCGCAATCATTTGAATGTGTCTTTGCTTGAGACCTTTTTTGAGACTCTTGTCGTCGAGTTCAAATAAGGACGAGGCATCACTTGACTTTGGATCAGAAGCCTCGAGAGAAACGATCGATTCGGTGATGTCCGGAGTTTTTAACCCAACTTTCTCCCCGACATGAGTTTTCGTCTTTTCCCAGCCTGTTGGCTTGATCTCTTCGGCAAAGTCAAAGCTTTCAGGCATTTTTGCGTTGTTAAGCACTACAATGTTGAGTCTCCCAGAATTACAAGCTCAGCAACCAGAATTATATATACTCCGGAGAGTTCCCTAGCATTTCCCAAGGCATCGATTATCAGCTGCATGATTCGTTGCACCGGGCTCGCCACAGTGATGCAGTGGTTGACAAAATTCAGTGTTTTTTTCTGTCATCACCAATTTTTCATCGAGTATCTTGTGAAATCAGGCGAGGATTCACCACTTGAAAATTGCGAGCTCGCGATTACCTCCAGAAAAATCAAGGTTCGAAGAGCCACTTCACAGCCGCACTTCGACGTGCTGGACAATCGCTGCCAAAAGTTGCCATGTGCGTCTCGTGGCGGTGCAGGTGGCCGCATGCTCGGCAATTACCTGCGGCGAGTGCCTAATAGACCCCTGCTGCGGCATTTAAGGCATTATCTGTAGCGGAAGCAGTTCCGGCACTCGTACAGAGCCTGAACACAAATCAGTGTATGGAAGTAGGCAGGTTCACCATGCCCGACGAACCAGTGAAACAGCCCCGACAGTAAGAGGCAAACAAAATTTTCAAGGAAAATTGTTTGTGAGTTCCGAATGCCAATGCACGCGTTGGGAAAAAGCAGAATGACTTTTCAATTGTTCTCTTGAATACAAACTGAACTCAAACAATAAGAAGAAAAATAAACTGATTGGATAACAAATCACAGCATTGACATAGCAATGTCTTTATACATTCCTTGTAGTTGGAATGACATCAAGATTGTTGAGAAAATACTGAGGTTGAAGTCACGCAAGACTCGCTCGGCTCGTCGTTCGACCACTCAAAGCTTCGGTTCTAAACCACGAAAAGAGTATTGTTTGTTCATGAAAGGCTTCTTACCGGAAGATAGCCTCTCAAAAGAAACCAGGAATGTCTCTGGGATTTTGGTTTTGCACTTTTTTCCCAACACTAATTCGGCAACGTATTTTCCGCAGCTCCAAATTCTAGGCATACCGTGCCCAGTGAAGCCTGCCAGAATGTAAACATTTGGACGACCAAACTTAGCCAAGTCACCCACAAAGGGAAACTCATCATCAGTATAACCCATGCACCCTGTCCAAGTGTAATCGTTGATATACTTCTCAGTGGCCAGAGATTTGTAATTTCGATTCACGAATCCTTCGAAATATTCCTTCGTTTCGAGCGGAAGTTTCGAGTCATCGGTGTTGTTGAACATCGCCTCACAGTTGGGGTAATCCAAGTATGTTCTGCCACCTCCGCCAGCAATAATGGAATTGTCAGTTCTAATGCTGACGTAATCGCTCTCCTGGTCGTAAGTGTGGTAATAATGAGCTTTTAAATGCTTGGTATGTTCTCCAGCTGGCTTCAAATGAGAAACGACGCCCTTCACCGGCACAATCTTGTTGTCGAACTCTGGCAGAATGGCTCTTGTGTAGGCGTTAGTCGCTATAATAAGTTTTCCCGTGACAACATCCCCTCGTGGGGTAGAAACAAGCCACTTCCCATCTTTGAGCGCTTTTAGATCCGTGACACAAGTGTTTGTCTGTAAGTTCAACCCTTTCTCAATGGATTTCTCTAGCATTGCACAGACCAGTTTATAAGGCCAGATGGCTGCCGTTGGTGATTGCACACAAAAAGGCGTGTTTTCATGGTCACTTTGCTTTCTGGCTTGGGTGTCAAAAAAAATCTTGACTTTGCTTTTCACTTCCTTAGGAATGTGAGGATTTGACAAAAAACAGTAGTAGTCGTTCAAAGCCTCTTGAACAACTTGAGGATCGTCATATGTTTGATAGCTGATTCTACTTGCGAAGTCGCAGTCAATGTTATATTTTCTCACCAGCTTTTCCACTTTCTCCATTTCGTTATGCTCATATAAGGCAATCTCTGCTGCCATTTTTTCGCCATAGTTTTCCTTATAGTGAGATTGGTGAGCGTGGTAGTAACTCCTGATATGTCCTCCATTTCTTCCGGTGGCACCCGAACAAACGTCTCTTGCTTCTAAGAGTAACACGTCCTGTTTCGAGCGATGCTCCACTAGAAGGTTGAATGCGACAGACGCTCCACTGTATCCAGAGCCAACAATCAATACGTCCACTTGTTTCGGCAGATCTAGTGTGGTTCTGTGTGTTGCAAGTGGCGACTTTGCCTCTTCAATCCAATAGGGCTTTGTCCATGTGGGATGTGGGAACGACTCGTCTTTATGCTTGTTGTAATCCACCATGTTGTCTGCTAACCGAGTGCTTTCGCTCAGCCACGAAATGAAACTTTATCGGCATTACCGTGGAAAAGTGGATATATATATATTTTTTTTGGCTCGCACACAAGATCTGGGTATGGCACTACTAGAGATAAGGATCTCCGATAAGAAATGGCGCAAATAACTTGAATTGACATTCGCTGAGGGGATGTGATGTTCTGCTACACAGTAGCGAAATAACACACGTCCAATGGAGTCACACAGGCGGGAAACATTCATTGAAACTCTGAGCGTATTAGCAGCACAACCCTGTGTAAAGAAAGCATCTTGTTATACAGACCTGCTAAACAGACTATCTCACCTATAACTTTGACTCTCTCAGAAACGACTCGACTAGCATCACGGTCTTGATCGACATACCGTGAGAGTTTTGGTAACCAGCACCTGCAGCTCCGTAATTGTGGACAACCTTGCCAACGCCAGGAATGTATTCTTTCTCGATTCTAGAACCGCCTTCTCTACCAGGACGCAGACCACAGTAGACCTTAACAACGTCAAGCGGGCCTTCATCGAACAAATCTGGACAGATTCTCTTAGCCCTTTCCACCGTTCTATCGAAAAGACCTTGATCAACTGCTGGGTCCCACTCATGAGGACGGAAACAGCCCCCAATCACGGTTCCTCCTTCCTTTCTCGGGAATATATAAAGCGATTCGTCGGGGTATCCCTCAAATCCTCCGCAAGAAATCATATATTTGCAGTTGTTTCTGGACTGAATAATCTGTCCTTTGATTGGATAAACTTTCTTATCCTCCACACCTCCAAGTTTCGAAGCAAGCAGACCTGTGCAGTTGACAAGAATGTCTGGAACACCATTCGAAAAGTGTGTAGCAGCATCTCTGATATGCTTCAGATGTGCTCTGTGGACTTTGACTCCTTTCGCAATGAGTTTTTGAAGAAGGTAGTTTAAGTATATCGACACAGTGATCGCGACAGTCGTGTACTGGTGTCCACTGGTGATCCCTTCGGGTAGCTCTTCTTTTGGAATGTGTTTGAAGTCCTGAATAAAATCTTTGTACCAGGGGTCTCCTTTTGGGTTGTAAACTTTTTGAGTTCTCTTGACCACGCTGGTACCTGGTTCTTGTTCTGCAAAATCCATGAATTTGAAGTAACCAATTCTGTCCCACTCTTTCATCTCTATGTCGTCATCCTTCGCAAAGCTGGACCAGTTGGCTCCTGCAAACGGGCTTGTGTAATCAGGATCGAAATCTCCTGGAAGATGACGAGCCACGATCTCAACTTCATGGCCTCGGTTTGCCAAATCCAGGGCAACTGTCATTCCGACAACACCGCATCTGCGATGTGTTAGACTCCACGGTTGTTGATGGCTTCCGTTTCAAATGTGACTCACCCTATCACGAGTACTTTTCCCATGCTGTTTGTCTAGTGGTTCCAAAATGCTGAATAATTCAAAATGAAAAGCCAAAACATCCATTTGTAAAAGAAAAGTTTTTTTTTATTTTGGCTTGAAATCTGAGCAGTTTCAATCCATCGCGAAATTTCAAATTTCGATGGATTTTTCTCACATTGAAATTTCCAGATGAAATACTCTGTGAACAGCCGTCGTTATCTACTTAGCACACCAGTGAGCGACACCACGAGCAATGTGAATCTTTTGAAAAGATGGCTAATGTTTTCGCTTGGTGCTCGCCATACTCTTTGTTACTCACTGGGAGCCAGGAATCTGTAATATAATATATTTGGCCTTTTAATCTGTTCCCTACTGCAGGAAAACTCGCCTCGAAGTATTGTTGTACGCTTTGCTTACTGCTCTCCCTGCTCCCACCTTTTTCAAAGCCTTATACTCCAGATGGCAAAGGCCTCGCTATATGAGAATAATAAGATCTACTCGGTCTCGTCTCGAACTTTGGGACTTCAAGTTTCAACATCACATGAAGATATGTAATAATCTCCTGGCGGATTTGAGATCCGCGCTGACATCTGTCGAACGAACTTCTCACATCGTTGGACTGGCACACTTCGTGAACGCGCTGCTCAGTTGCTGATCGAGTCAATGCATTTTGGTTATTGTTCTGGTAGCCATATACAGCATCCCTCAACAAGTTCAAGGCCAAGGAGCCGATTGTACTACCCGTGAGACCATAAGTTTGACCACTTCCAGGAACGTAAATATGCACACGACTCCACTAAGCTAACGCAGTTGCCGTGAAGTAGACTGATAAACGGTCAACGAAGCCAGGTGCGGCGGAGACTTGACCAACAGCCAAAAAGCAGAGACTCTGTCGTTCAGATTTCATGGCTACCACCAAGTAAATTTATAAAGATGCGCCACAGTAAGGCTAGGAAAAAAGAAACATGCTTTTGCTGGAGTAAGATAAATAAATTCCGGGGATCGAGGCTGAAAAAATTGTTCGAATCTTGTGTTTCACCTCGTCCTTTATCACTTTGCACTGATTCGGTACGATGGTTAGCACGGCGATAAAGGACATCTTTCGTGACTTGTCATGGTCAGATAGAGCCCTTCCCTTTACCATCATCCTAGCGATGATAGCTGGGGTTCTGATATCAGAGTACAGACCGGAGGCAAGAAAAGCCTTTGCGGGTGCTGAATTCTTGAACGTCTCTGCACCACTTTTGGTGGGTTTGATCGTGATGATGATCCCACCATTTTGCAAAGTTCAATGGGAAAGTATCCACCGGCAGTTCATGGGGAAAAACAGGCTAAAAATCATCGGAGTATCTGTCGTTCTTAACTGGATCGTGTGTCCCTTCATAATGTTTGGCTTGGCCTGGCTTACGCTTTTTGACAAGGAGGAGTATCGAACTGGAATAATCATGATTGGACTGGCAAGGTGCATTGCTATGGTTATCCTATGGAACCAGATAGCTGGAGGAGATGAGAACTTGTGCGCCGTGTTGGTCATCATCAACAGTCTTTTGCAGGTGATACTCTACGCACCATACCAAATATTTTTCTGCTATGTGATAACAGGAGACTACCACGGTGAGATAGAGACTCAAATGACATACGCCACTGTGGCAAAGATTGTGGCCTTCTTTTTGGGTGTGCCGTTGGCGCTGGGAGTGGCCATACGATTGTTCTTCATTACAATGTTCTCAACACAAACCTATGTGGAAAAACTACTTCCATATATTAGTCCTTGGGCAATGATAGGATTACTTTACACGATCGTTGTCATATTCATTGAAAAAGGTCATGACTTCATCTTAGATATTGGGTCTGGGTTTAGATGTTTTGTTCCTTTGGCTCTTTACTTCGTGATAACTTGGTTTGGTACTTTTGCTGCAATGAGGATTGTGAGCAGCAAGATGAACAGCAGGATTAGACTTGCAGAAGAAGACTCAGGTTGCGGCTGCGAAAAGTCCGAAAATGACTCTCAGCGCAGCGTTGTGTGGGAATCGTATTGCTCTGCCAACTACCAGGAGACCATAACACAAACTTTTGTGGCATCTTCTAACAATTTCGAGCTGAGTTTAGCAATCGCGATTTCCCTGTATGGGAGTGGCAGCAAACAGGCGATCGCAGCCACATTTGGACCGCTTTTAGAGGTACCTGTTCTCATCACCCTTGCGTATATTGCAAAGTACTTCAGGGGTAAGTTCTTGTGGTCAGACACATAGTACGGCGTGGCTCAAAGGGCGCATCGAAGTTGTATGTAGATTCAGTTGAAATATGGCCAATCTGTGCGCGTATACTTGAAGCATATGTGATCTTTATCCTCCCTTTTCGGTGAGACAAACTAAGAACTATGTATTAGTTTAGTTTCAGGTTGTAGCACGTAGCCTGGTATCTTCACACACGAAGTTAGTTCAAAAAGTGTTGCATAGTGCAAGTTTTCGTGAAAGCTACATCAAAAAACCCCTTATTGCACCTAAGGTCGAAAATTCATTTGGGGGATTGATAGAAGCTGGATGCTAGTATAAAGCAGTATAATATATGTTGTATATTGTTGGCCTTCCCTGAAGCAGCATTTATCAAGGCGGTGCCTTCTCATCAGCTTACACCTTATCTTTGGTGAAATATGATTTTACAGCGGCTCCAATCAGTTGCATATTGGTCAAACATGACGACTAACCAAGGTTTCTAGGCCACCCCGATGAAAAAACAAAAAAAGAATATTTAACTCTCTGTGCATCTCACGTACGCTAAGACTAGATTTGCAACTCCTATTGGGATTGGATGAGGGTGTATCAAAATTGCTGTGGACCACACGCTAGCAATCATACGCTGTTGAACTTGCTGACTCGATCTTGCACGAATCCTTCTAGAAACAACAACGAGCTAGTACTCACCAGCTTTGAGGAAGATGGACGAGGTTTCAACCGCAATATTTCAAACACGGCACCACCTTTGCAGGATTCCCCCAGAGATATGGGCCCTAATCACTCAGGAACTAACCCCAGAAGACGTGTTGAGTCTGATAGCAGCATGCAAGGAGCTAAGAACGTCTCTGAGCTCGAATGCCGCATTGGAACCATTGGTAAGCCAACGACTTGTGCAATGGGGGCTCCCAAGAAACTCTTACTATGATCATATTATTTATCACATGCAGGAAGAAACTAAGGCATGGTCGAATATAGAAAGTATTTTAGAAGAGATGGACGATGATCCGGATGTTTACGAAGTGAAAGACAGCTTCAGGGAAAAACTGGTGCTTGCATTCCGCCAACGCAACTTGTATATCTCTCTTCTTTGCAAGATGAGGAACAAGCAAAACAGCTGGAAAAAAATTAACCTCTGCAGCGCATTTCACGACACCCTAAACACATATTGTGCAATTGATAACTTTTATGAAGCCAGAGTTTGCAAAACACTACCAAAAGACACAGAGGGATTTCTCCTAGGCTTTGAGGCTTTTGATCCCTTATGCTGGCGAATGTTCCGGGAGAAATCACTAATTGCGAAAAATGTCATTTCGCTTTATTCGAAAAGAAAGCCGAACGGTACATAACAATGTCTTGACCTAGTGAAAACATTCTTGATTTCTCAACTGCAAAAAGCTTGTGCTGACAACTACTCGAGACTGGGTTTTTATGCTGGCTTGATCAGGTCTTCACCTTTCATGTTGGCAACGTTGACCAAAAGGCTATGTTGCGATCTTGGTATGTTCCCAACTCAACATCTTTCTACCGTTTCATTGAAGAGCGGAGAACATGTTAGTTTCGGGGAAGTCAAATATCAAGATTTCAGCTCTTGGAAGTATCATAACTCCGAAAAGTTTGGTGTCTACAAAAAGTTAGTTGCCAAATCCCGACTTGGCCCTGAATATTGCAAAGCAACAGCAGACTCCGATGTCTTAGCCCGGTTTGTCAGTGAAGGATTGATCTTCGCCAAGTATGAAATTGATTATGCGCTTATGACGGAGGAAGGTGCTCACTTTTTGATGTCGAATGTGGTTGATATGTTGAAACTGGCATTGCCAAATAAAAGGGCAGAATGACGATGAAATGGTTTGTTTTATCCAAGTTCCACTGATGAACCGTTGTACACCAGATCCTAAAGAACTTTTGTCTCAGGGAAGTAATCAAATTGGCATAATATTGCTCCAGAATATTGAGTGTGGATGAAACGACCTCAACAGCAATTTTAGCCCAAGCATGGTGCAATAGCTTCAATGGTGACCTAATTTTGCAGTTTTAGAATTGAACACCTAAAGCTTGCTTGACCAAGTTCACCTCCTTATCACAGCCATGGCATTCGATTGCTCCGACATACTTTGGACATTTAGAGATTTTTCAGAGGCGAGATAGCCATTTATCATATCTCATCAATTACTTTGGTCATCCAATTTCATATTTGCAGACAAGATTCCGGAGGCGGTAAGCAATCCAAAATGGACGCATTCTCGTTGACGAACAAGCGAAGACGCGGTCCACAAGTTTCGCCGACTTGCGTGACCACAACTTCGACTGTAGTTTGTTCTCAAAGTTCAAAACAAAATTTTATTTTATCATTTTTTTGATTAGAGTTGATTGAAAAGAGGGCTCGTGACAGCCCCATCAGAACTGAAAACTGTGGTAGCGAACAAGAATAAACCAACCTGCATGTAAGGGTGGTGCAGAATTTCATGTGCATGTCACAGATAAGGTCGACATACTCTGATTTCCTTCAAGTCTGGAGTACCCCACAATGATAGGGAATTTGGTTGTGACAAAACTGATGGTCTGGACTCGGCGAACTTACGCCAGTGAGATCAATAGGGCGTACATTTGAAGGGTGATGATGTACTTTATGTTATTTTTAACATTGACCAGGTGTATACAACACAAAATCACATCAATGGGCTTTCACAACCGGAAAGTAGATACAGAAGACAAGTCGCCGGGGGTAACTGAGCTTTAGGAGAATGTTATTTGATTCGGAGCCGTTGATTGATAAGAGTTCTAGAAGCGCCACACCAAACTGGGATGAAGAACGAGCTCACTCATACAGTTTGAACCCAGAAAAAACAATACAAGCACCTCACCTCGGCCACAAGACAATGCATCCTTTCGCGTCCTGACCTCCGCACCACTTACAAAATACCCCCAACACCCCCCCTTCGGTCTCATTGGCGTTGGCTAGCATCAAAACTTCCCTTTGACAGAGGCGCCAATCAGTAGAATCATTTCAACAGAAAGACCCGAAGCTGTTCAGCAATATGTGGTGCTCTTGAAATCTCAACAACACAGAAGAGTGTACGGAAACTCTGTACATGAGTGTTCCTCATTGGTGCTGGCCACCACTACACAGACCCTGGTCTCGCATGGAGTTGCCTACAGGTCCAGATCTTAATAACCTTTTGGTAGTAAAAGAATAGTCACCGTGCTTACTGAGACCGCTTTGTGGAATACAGAATAACAGAATTCTTCGACTCTCTGCCATGATTCAGCAATCTACGAAATGTATCTTATCTAGGTGGTTGGGCACTTTGTTCGAGTCAATGTGAAAGGGCCCTGTAAGTCCATAGGTGATCCTTTTTGTTCACAATACAGTCTATTACTTCTCGTACTTACTTTCCACCTCAATATTCCGTGTGCCTCCAGAACACTCCCAACTTCTCGTGGGGGACATGACATCATTTGCGACCACATATCAAATCAAGAAGAAGCAAATACATACCAAGGAGTTCTATTTGGTTTTGTGGCATTAGAATTAGCACATTGGAGGGGATCAGCGAGAATTGGGGGGTCTGCTAAACGTGTCGTCAACAAGTCTCAAGGAGTAGAAGCAGGATGAAACTGAAGGGAGGTGTGTGGTGGACCTGTACAAGCATCTGGCTCTGCGTTCCCTTTTTATGCTGCCGAGACTGACATATGTCTCTCACTGTGCCAAAAGACTCACTCGGCAAGGAGGGTGCTCCAACATTGCTGCCAAAAGTATGAGAGAACCTTCATTGGGGTAGGTAAAGGGGCGTTCGACGTTAGCTTCGTTACAGATTGTTGGACCTACCAGTACTCAATACCCCTGAGCGCTACTCATGAACTTATTAAGCGTAAAACGAAAACAGTTATATTATGGTGGGTCACGTCACGTGACCGAACTAGCCCTTATGGCCAAGTTGGTAAGGCGCCACACTCGTAATGTGGAGATCCTCAGTTCGAATCTGGGTGGGGGCAATTATTTTTTTCTGACCTTTCACGCAGAAATGAGTGCCCCACCCGTAGACCAGCAAGAATCACACAAAACCAAGGCAACTCCAATCTGCATTCGATAAGGTGAAGAGGCTCTCCGGCTTTTTTTTCTAGACCGACGGACAGGCCCGGCCGAATGATTCCTTAACCAGAAAGCCACATCACCGCAGGAGAGGGCTCCCAATTGAACCTGACTTGCCAATCGCCATATTCTAGACTGTGCGTCCCACTGGATTGATTCTCTGAACTATAAACTCAGATAAGTCGCCATGCATGGTCGAAGACTCACATGCGTGGGACAGATAAGCGAAAAGACTGCAGTTGCCCCCAAGCCAAAAAAACGTCACCTTCGAAGTGGAAACTTTGAACTGGGCAAAAAATAGACAATTAGAAAGGCCTAGATAAGACAAGTCATAACTCTTAGAGCAAAACATCATAGAGAGCCATGTTTGCCATGTCAATTTCTCAACCAATTAAATAGGTTTTCATTTAGTTGAACAACTCAGTTTGGAGACTACCAGGTTCTCCAATCTGACAAAGTGAACTTCATTTCTAGAGATTTGGGTTCTGATAACGCCAGCATTGGGTCAACGGCTGAGCGTTTGAACGGAGACCTTACTACGATAATTTGGGCTCTCAGAAGCAGAAAAACTTGAATTGGAGTACGGTCTAGCTCTTTCACCAAACAGATGGATTTTCGATCTTGATTCGATATGTGCTAGCTTTAAGTTTGCAGAGGTATGCTCATGATTGAAAGTCGAGAAATAAAACTTATTGTGCGCCTCACAAACACGCAACAGTTGAATTTGGTACAACCCTAATGCATGGATATATTCAGACATGCAAGTGACAGTTGTGGAAGCCAATTGTACACTCCTCAAGCTTCAATACTCCAAATTACTGCGAAGCGGATATCGTGATAAAACTAGAGTTTGAATATTTCTAAGCGAAGAAGGCATAATTGTCTTCTGATAATGCAGGTTCATCAAGAGATACTGGTTGCCGTGACTAGTCTAACAGATATGTTATATAACACTCAACAGAAACTTCTAGCAAATTTCGAAGAACAGAGAAGCTCAGTCGAATAATTCAGATTTGATGTTTACCCAAGAACCGACTCCAGAAGACACCCAAGTTTGCTGTGGCAAACAAATACTTTGATACTGCACTGAGGTGAGATGGTTGGATCAAACAAGCGCCAGAAAAGCTTTTTCCCTGTGCACGAAAATTCATTAGGACAGGTCTTCATCGCGAAGCCATTCAGTTCCAAATAGATACAACTCCACGGATTGGAAATTGGAACAGAATAGTGGGGCCCAAAACTCAAAACTCTTCTGCAGGAATTACCAGCTAAGCTCGGAAGCACCTGTAGCGCTGCAACTGAAGAAGCAGCCCACCAACGGTTCTACTTCCGCTGAAACAAAGTAGAGTATCTGCGTAACCACAAAGGCTAGCTTAGTACCGGAGATGACTGGATTGTACTTTCGCTCACATATATGAGGTATGAGCACTCCAATGACCACTTCGTGGCTCTCACACGACCACAATGGTGAGCAATAATGCTTTAACATGCATCAGGGTGGCGTACATGTCGGATATACAAATAAGCTCAATTATTTTCTCAAAACCCCCGTATACCATCAATTTGCAGGAAAATTTGGCTGTGCCTACTTGACCACGATGGTATCTATGAAGTTTTGTAATGGGAGATTCGTGGCCAATTCAATGAGAAGCTCATTGGCCAGCTTACCCATGCAAGCGAACATATAGTCAAACCTCGTAACTACTGTCACGAATCCCACTCGAAAGAGTTCAATAAGATTTGTCCTTGCGCTTCTTTTCAAGTTGCTTTCGAACATTTCACTCATTTACCCTGAATCCAAATCTACAGTTGATTGCGGTAATGTTTCCGAATAACAAAAAATACCTTCCTCCTTAAATCAACATCGAGTCTCCATCATTTGATTTCAAAACTTGGTCCAGCGGAAAGTCCAAGTGCACAAAAGAGCTTTTGTTCGTATGTAAAACGTTCTCCCGCTGAATGTGAAGAAGGATTTCTTTATTTTTACTTTCGCGTCTTTGGAGTGGAAGTTCGGAACCCCACAAACATCCTGATTGGGAATATAGATAAGAAAAACCGAGACATGGCCCCTCTTGACGTGGATAAAGCAGCAGCCATAAAACTGAAGACAAGTTGGATGGTTGAGCTTTTGGATGGTCTTGTGTTTGCGAAACCAAACAGATTGTATTAGACCTCAGTGCGTCGAAGGCTAATAGAGTATAACAAAATACAAAGTTGCGGAATACATTTTCCCCCCCCCTTTCCGATTATCCACGAAAACGCTACAGTAAAAATAAAATATAAAGCCAGTTACAGCTTATATCGGTTCACTTGTAATCCGACGAAGAAACCGCCTCAATTTACTTAACATCTATTGGGATTCTCGCATGGGAGTTCAGTGGCTTATAGCTGATATTTGGGCGTATCTGAACTTGTTCAGTCTCTACCACTGTATTCGAACAATTACATCGAGTTACGGCCAGCTACTTTGCTAGAGATGTCTCCGGCTTACTCAATGGTTGGTTCGATCTGCAAAGACCCAGTTACGTTGTGATTACATCGGCTCGGGATGAAATCAAGCCACACTGTCTCTGTATCTTCAGAAGATTTCACTACTTTTTAGGTTCATACAGGATTAGTGTATCCTGGTATGGGTACCAATGGGTTACGGAGGTGATAGATATTGAGACAGTTCTAAAGAACCTCATTGAAAGTATGACCATCATACCTGAAGAGACTGCACCTTCATTGAAGAAGAGAAGCGTTAGCAAGGGAAGGAATTCTGTGTAATGCATTCAAGTATGAAATGTTTGTCTGAACTCAAAGAAACCTGGTAAAGAAAAAATCAATAGATCAAGTTTAGTCTTGCCACATTCACTGCGAAAGAATCGATAAAGTGAAATGACCTGACCGGGATTATACTCTTGGTCACCCGAGATAACCCCAGGATTGAACCAATGTGTTTGCAGTTTCAAAAGCGAAAGCATTTATCACCGTTCCTGCCCAAAATCAAACTCGGGCCAAGACAGCTTTGGGAGAAATCAACGCAGCACCTGCACAATGGGGACTGAATAATTTACTTTTCCCCCGGCACGTTTCTACATATTTTGTTCTTACAGCAGTCCCTCTTCACCCAGATAAAACCAATACCAACCTGACTCGAGGTGTGACTTCATAGGACAAGCAGATAGCTGGTTGAGTTGATGACAATGACCAATACTCACCATCAACGCCGAGAAAGATTGTCGAGAGCGTTTTACGGAAAACATCTACTGATATGATGCGTGTCACCTCCCCTTTGAGGGATGCTTACACTATTTTGACTACTGTGATGAAGTCCGACAAACGTACATGAAGAGTCTATCTCTAGTCCTATTTATTCACAGCTGGCCAGTTATGTTTCTCTAACAAGCAGAAAAGCTGGTGACTGAGAAAAGTGCCTTCTTCAAATGGATCAATCTGGTTGGCCAAATCTGTCGACAAGAGCCCTCTTCAATCAAAATCCACCTTTCTTTTTGAACTTGACTGAGCCCACTTAGCAGTTTTCCCAGATAACAAGATATTCTAATGCTTGTATTGTCCAAAACCAATGGTATTAGGAGGCCTTGTGCATCATCTTTGGCAATGGTGATGTACTTCATTTGTTTCAAGTATCTTAAAATTGCCATTACCTCTAAAATTTCTCTACTTCTCGGACGACCCTCACTTAGCAGTTATGGGGTACGAGCTAGTTCGTGCTAGTTGAGACTGTTCTCATCATCGGCGGCTTACCAGATATCTGAGTAATCGCTTAATTGAGGAGCACTGCAACTAAACGACGAGCAACTAAAGACTTTCATTTGTGTCATGCATGGTCTATATGGCTTGAATATTCTAGTGACCTCCTCGCTTCAGTTTCTCGAGTATCTTGTAACTCACGAGAGACTCCCTCTCCTTGGCATGAAGGACCTCATGTAGTGTTTGTAGACTAGAAATCTAAGCCTACTCCGGGCAACTTTGCTGCAGGGCGCGGGATTACTCGTAGCGCTACTCACACATCAAGGGCTACTGGCACCATCTGCAGAGTCATACCTATCCTCACAAACTCGGTTAACTCAAGCAAGTCATCATGCATGTTAATGTGGTGCAGAATTGCATGTGCATGCAGCAGATAAGATTAAGAACCAGCATCAAAATAGTGATGAGGAAACTCGTGGTCGCGTGTATCCGAAAATGATGCCGGCTGGGATTATCCTTCCATCTTGAGCGTGCCAAACCCCTATATTTTTCGAAGAACCTGACTTCCCAAGCGGGGACCTAAAGCATCTCATTTTTGTGATTAAGTGCGCCTGCCTGAGAACATATTGCGGTATATAAACCTTCTCTCATGACCCACTCAACAAGCCCGGCGACGTCCTTGATTCTTGACCATTTCCCAACTTTTAGACAGCCTTCATTGCCACACGAAATGGAAAATGATTGGTCTCTCACTGAGCTTGAAACACCAAGTGAGTTCTCGCTGAAGGAGTCTCACGTGAAACAGCACCTTCTTTGCAACCCCCTCCCCCAGATATATGGCTTCTGATCAATGCGAATTTGACCACAGAAGATCAATTAAACTTACTCCTAGCTTCCAAGCATTTGGAAAAATCTCTGGAGAAGGATGTGGTTTTGAAGCCTTGGGTCTATGACCGACTTTTGGAGTGGAGGGGCTCCAGAAGGTTCTTATTACAGCCACTTTGTTTCTGCCATGCAGTGAACATGCAGCAAGATTACAAATAAACAGTATTCTCGACGATATCATCTACAATTCCGAATTGAACCTTTGACGACTCAAAAAGCTTTCCTGAACAAAGATACCAACTATCCGAAAATATTCAGAAGAGATCAAGTTGGTTTTTAAGCACTGGAAAAAGTGCATCTTCGTGGTCTACAGAATGACAGAAGAACTTGATTCAACAAACTATCAGAGATGGGACCTTTGCAATGCTCTACAAAAAGCCCTAAATATCCTATGGGCTCTTGATAACATCAACAAAACCTTAAAGGGAGACGCAATGCCGGAAGATGTTGAGAATTCTCTTCTAAGTTTCGAGGCACTAGAGCCAAACCAATGGGAAAACTTTCCAAAAAGAAATCATGTGGCAAATGAAGTTCTTTCCCAGTACTTGGAAGACACCCCGGAAACTACCGAAGAGTGCATCAAACGAATCGGCACACTATTGGGACTCGCACTTAGAAAAAGGTTGAAACGGGAAGGTTCTATCTCTGAATTTTCCGGGAATTTTGTGTTGCAGTGTTATTGTGGGGTAGAACGCTGGACTCCTTTCCTGTTGGCAGCCATGACACAAACTTTGTGTCAAAGTGTTGGTCTGCACACTAAACTAGATGGTAATTGTATACTCGTGCTAAATGAAACAGGAAAGGAGTACATTGGGAAGGTGTGCTTTGACAGCGACGACCAAATTGAAATTGATGCCTCTTGGAAATCCTATATTTCGAAAGGTTTCACTTTTTTCAAACAAAAGGTCCTGCAGGAAGTTCACTTTAAGTATTGCCCAACTCGGAGTCGCTATATTTTCCCTACATTGCTGAATGACAACTTTCGGGAAGCTGGTGAGTATTCTCGTCCAAACGTTGAACGTGAACACACTATCTTCCACCATGAAAGATAGGTTGTACGCAGGACGGCACGCACTGCCATCATGAAACCCTCCTCCATGGATCCAGATACCAACGGGTAGATCCCGGTAGTCACCATGCGGTTTGACGACATTCAAAAACAAACAGTCTTCGGATTGAGGCAGATGGGAACTGTCAGTTCCTCCTGTAGCGTAGCAAGAGGGACCGTAAGAGTCGAAACTTTGATACCTGTCCGCATATTGCTGTATGCTATTGGTTCCTCGAACTGAAGTTCCAAGGGACGCGTCTTGGTTGTATCGTTCTATATAAAGACCCGCAAGAATGCCATTTTGGATCTCAACAAATGGAGATTTGGTCACCGGGAACGCGGTGATGGATCCAAAGAGAGAGGCCAGTATAAGTTGCCAAGGAAAACTGGTCATTGTGTTGTGCGGCCCTCGGAATTGGCTTACGTCTTGTTGGGACGGCCGTGTTCCCTTGATAAGATTTTTCCGAGGAAAGGAAAAAAAAAGCGCTTATCTTATCGGGGCAAGTGAGGCTCGAAGAAGCCTGCAATGTTTACCTTTTTACTCGTTAAAGAACCCTTTTTGGAAGATTCCCCGACTCACCGCAAGGCTGTTGGAGGGATAGATTGATGCAGGTCTGCTTTTATCGCAATGCTTGTTGTCAAAGATACCCGTACCTGTCTCGAATCCAGCTTCCTTACACCACCTTTTATTTTTTTTCTCAGATATGTAATGGGTGCATGAGCTTGAAGAATGAACCGCATCACCTCTGCTAGGTCTCCC
>PPHT02000037.1:93545-119948 GCA_003705115.2 Ogataea henricii | reverse complement strand
CTCAGAGAGACTACCTCGCAATCTCCTTCCGGAAAGATTACACTCAGGGTCCGAGATTCTTATCGCTATCGCTCGCGCGCGCGAATGCCGCGAGCGCGCGCGACAAAGAGTTTGTCGCGGAGGGAGCAAATGACGAGCGAAGCGAGTCATTCGGAAGTTATTCGTGAGCCACTTGCGAATCACAGCTGACGAGCAAAGCAAGTCAGTTATTGACAGAAGAGCCGCTTGCGGGGGTCCCAGGGTCACACTACTCAGTCGCTTCGCTCGCCAACTACTCAGTCACATACAAAGGACAAATGACTCGCTTGCTCGCCAGCTGTCGCCTCCCTCGCCAATTTTCGCTACTTCATATTGTCTCTCCCACGCTTTGCTCACTGTGCGGAGCTTGCGTTGCATTGCCTAAGAAAACAAAGGAATAAAAGAACCAATAAATATTACCAACCCAACCAAGTCTCAAATCTCCCAGATCAACGCTCCAAAATTAATTTCTCCTCAAATTAATTCCAGAGGATTACGAAATCGCCTCGTCTCGCTAAGACGACACACCCGCAGAGTACGCCAACGACCACGTCTTGGACATACCATTGTCCAGGTAATCACTGGAGTACCCAGACCCACTGAAGAACGAATACGAGGTGGATGGATCGTACAGAGCAAGATTCAGCTCCAAAATACCCCTCCATCCATCGGTAACGCTCGAAACATGCGACGACAACACTTTCTCCCACTCCTCCTTCACAAACGTTGGTCCACGAATGAACGAGGAAACAGGGGTGATTGGAAGCATGTGAATTCCGTGGATGTATTCCAGATTGGTACCGAAATACGTCGTGTGCGAGATCTTGTTCTCAAAGTAGATTCCGCTGCAGTAGTTGCCAATAAACTTGCTTGGCATCACATCGTTATCTTGCGAGTACAAGAAGTAAATGTTCATTGCCCTCTTTGTGATTGCCAGCATCAGGTTGGCACGTGACTCCATATTGGAGTCCGACACGACCTGCGCCCAAATTTTCATCGCATAAGTGAAATTGTAGTCCTCGCTTGAACTTTCCTCATCTTTGCCGTCAGAATAGGATGTGATTCCGTGCGCGATGGAATGACCCAGGAAAAAATCAAAGTTTCTAAAAACTGGGAAATGCGAATCGTCTGTTGATGGATTCGCAACATCTCTCACCAAAGTGTTCACCCACTCCTTGTTGTCGTTCAGCCACGAGCCTCCCATGGCTGCATCAACTTTGGCCACAATCGCAGCAGCATGGATGTGGTAGCCGTAATGGAAATGGTGGTCGTTGTAGAATGCATTACCGTAGTCAATACTGCTGTCTCCTTTGGACATACCACCGCTAGAACAGATACCGCCCCACTTGGTCTCGTAAACCAGCGGATATGTCTGCTTGTTGCTGCTGAACCGCTCAATGGCTTTCTTCAACGACGCCAACAACGTCTTGGCCTTGTCGGTGTCTTTCAAAACATAGTACAGCACGTACAGCACGTACGCATACTTGTCAAGAATCTTACCACTCGTGTACATCGAGTCCAGGTCCGTGTTGGAGTAAACGTCGTAGTTGTACTCGTCAGCGGCAGCATTGGCAATGGCTGTCTTTTGCGACGAAGTGTACGACGCAGACGACCAGCCGTCGATCGAAGTCCATGGACCCGCGCCGATCGACGTCGGCAGCGATTCCGACATTTCAAACTTGTTGGTCAGGTAACCGGTCATCACACCGTGCACCGTATCGTCCAACTGGGCCGAAGTCTTCGAACCAGAAGTCGTGGAGGTGAACGACTTGCTCTGGTGCGGCAACGCGTACATCAGCGTGGTACCGTTGTTCGAAGTGCCCGACGTGGTGTAGTTGAACGAGTACGTGCCGGTGCTACCGGAAACAGAACCCTCCAAAGTAACCGCTGTTGGGTAACAAGCGGCAGCTTTGTCGTAGGCGTCAAAGTCTCCACAAGCCACTTGGATCACACAGTTGTTCAGCGAGTTGGAGCCAATAATGTGGTTTGAATCCTTCAGCGAAAACGAGATCGACTGCGAATCCGTCAATGTCACATACATCACCCAAGTCGAGCCGTCCTGAAGTTCAATCTTGTACTTGTTGGTTCCCGATCTTGGAGCGGTGTCACCGGAAACGGATTTGAAACCGACATTCGAGAGAATTTCCGGAATCAGGTCGTTGTAAACAGCAGAAACAAATCCCATTCCTTGCACAAGAGATGCAGTGAACGAGCCCGCAGAACTCGAAGCAAGCGTCACGTCAATGGACATCTTCTTGAGGTTCGACAATTTCAGTGTTGGAGCCGAGGAAAAGTCTGACGACCCAAGCACAACACCCATGTTTCCGGCCGGCATGTAGAAGTACGATGCCGCACCTTCAGTGTCATTGTCACCGTAAATTCTCTGCGACGCAGTTTGGTGGGAAACAGCAAGTCCGTAGTAGCTCTTGTTGGTGGAATACCAGATCGAGTACGGATGGGTGTAAACAGGAGCATCCTGGTCACCAAGAAGCAAGTTTCCCCAGAAGTTGTTGGTCTGGATTGGAGACGAAGAAGTGACGTTGTCTGGGACATCGACGGTGCTGGTTGCTTTGGAGAAAAGCGAAGTGTTTGGCTCATCGGTGGAGATGGCCTTGAACAAGGATCCGGAGGTTTCAGAAGCTGGAGAATTACGTTAGTTTTTAGGATTCCTTTTTTTTTCTTGTAGGTCCCAATTGATCCCCAAATGAGGGATCATTTTCTGGTGATCCCTCTTTCGGCATCTTAAAAACTGGATGAACTTACGAGACATGGTTTTTTTATTGGTTGGTTGGGTCTGGGTAGTGAATGCAAATACCCAGGATTGGTTGGCTCTCCAAAAAGAAGAGTATAAAACGGAAAAAAGAATGAATAAACTTTACTTATTAGCGTTTAAATAGCCGAAGACCATGATTCTGGGGATCGATCCAAAAAATAAAAAAACAAAAAAAATACATTGCCTATGAAACTTGGCGATCCGCTGGGAACAAGTAACGAGGCTTAGACACCCAATTCACACCGGTTGTCTAGTAGTCCAGTTTTGGCGTGAACGTTTCACTCGGCGGTTTGCGGGTTCGCTTGGGCTTAGATATGCGGTAGTTGTCCAAGCGGCCCGAGGTAGCTTCGTCGTTACCGAGCGGAGGTAGGCTGCCTTGTTTGCTGGGCTGAGGCAGGTGCGGGTGAGTCGGTGAATGGGAGTGCGGGATTTGATTCGGGATTCCATTTAACGATGTCCCTGCATCTGGCTGCGGAGAATATGCGAGAGAAGGTATTGTGGGGGAAGAGGAGATGGGAGCAGTCCGCGCCAAAAACGCCTGGAGCTCGCTCAGTAGACTGGGTGGGGGTGACACTGACGCGGAGACTGGAGGAACCGGAGGAACCGGAGAAACTGCAGGAACCGGAGGAATTGGTGGAACCGTTGCCCCTCCGTGCACGCCTGCATACCCCACAGAAGACGCTGGCACTGGCGCTGGTGGTGGCGGTGGCGCTGAGACTGGCGCCGAGGCTGGCGCTGAGGCTGGTGGTTGTGGGGGAGCTGGCGAGCGTGCTTTCGTAATGGATTTATAATCAAGGGTCTTGAACTTGGAAGTGCTGTTGGAGGTCTTACGGGGCAACTGTTGGAACTGAAGGAACGCACGTGACAGGTTGGCCAGCATTTCCTGTTCATTGGGCGTCACGTTGACCAGATCGACCCTCCCGACTGCGCGGTTCATATCCTCTTGGCGTTTGGACCGCACTTCTGCTTGTAGTCTACGCTCAATGAGCAACCGCTCGTACTTGCGACGTGTAGCAGCGTTGGACGACGTTGCCGCCTTCATGAGCAGTCGGTTTCGGAGTGCCACGACTTTGGCAGCATTCGTCTCGAAATTATCCTGCGAAAGCATGACTGCATGGGTGTTGCGCGGGGAGCGGCTGGTGAGATGGACGTGGAGGTGGTTGATTACAGAAACAAAGACAAAAACAAAAAAGAAAAAAAAAATTTAGTGTGAAAAATTTCCTTATCTATACCGAACAAAGAAAGGGCTCCTCTCAGCACCACATAACGGCTTCTAACTCTTATCCCTATGAAGTTTGTTGCACTCGTCTCGGGAGGAAAGGACTCATGCTTCAACATACTACACTGCCTTTCCAACGGACATGAACTCGTATGTCTCGCAAACTTGTATCCTCCACCGTCGGACTCGGACGAGCTCGATTCGTTCATGTACCAGACAGTAGGATATGATGTGCTAGAACACTACTCTGAGTGTGTGGGGAAGCCCATGTACCGTCGTATGATCACGGGACGGTCGGCGAACCAGCAGCTCGAGTACCGCCAAACCAAAGACGACGAGACTGAAGACTTGTACGAGCTTTTGCGTACGGTTCTACACCATCATCCGGAAGTGGAGGCTGTTAGCGTGGGGGCGATTTTATCCTCCTACCAGCGTACAAGGGTGGAGGACGTGTGCGCTCGCTTGGGAGTTACTGCTCTATCTTACCTTTGGCAGCGAGATCAAACTGAGTTGATGCAAGAGATGTGCGAATCGGGGCTTGATGCGCGGCTCATCAAGGTTGCAGCAATCGGGCTCGATGAGCGTCACCTTGGGATGACGCTCCAACAGGCTTACCCCGTGCTACTGAGGTTGAATGAGCGTTTTGGCGTGCACGTGTGTGGCGAAGGAGGAGAGTTTGAGACTCTGGTCTTTGACGCACCTTTTTTCACCAACGCAAGACTCGTGGTGACGGGTCAAACGGTGGTGAAGCATACAAATGATGACGTTTGGTATCTCCGGTTGCAAGTGGCTGTGGAGCCAAAACAGGAACAGGATCTCAGTGCTTCGCCACCACAAATCACACAGCCTTCTCTTTTACGAGGAGACTTACAGGAATTGGCCAGCATGCTGCCAAAACTTGAGCCATCCAACACACCCCCGCAGCCAGCGACCCACCCAACTCAAACGTGGAGGTTCAATTCCACAAAATCAAACGGCAGACTTTATGTAGGTAACATCACGTCATCACACACTACGCTAGATGAACAGGTGCGCGACATTTTCCAACAGTTGAAGCAACAGCTCACCAGCCACAATCTGACTTTTGCCAATGTTCAGTCATCAACACTGTTGGTGTCCTCGATGGAACATTTTGCCCAGATCAACAGCATCTACAGTTCGTATTTCACCGAACCATTGCCCCCAGCTCGTGCGTGCGTTGAGACTGTTCTCCCCGAGGGACAGTACGCACAGCTCTCAGTGACTGTCCTGACTGAAGTGTCGGCCAAACAGGGTCTCCATGTGCAAGGACGCTCATACTGGGCACCAGCCAACATCGGGCCATATTCCCAGGCTGTACTCGACAGCCGTGATTTCGTGGCGCATGTGAGCGGGCAAATTCCCCTTGTTCCTCGCGACATGAGTGTGTGTCGCGATCCTTGCACCGCCACTGCGCTCGCGTTGCAGCATTTCGATAGCGTCAAACAGGCCGTGGCATGCACCACAGGGATCTACACATGCTGCTACGTGTGCGACCCGGCTTGGGTCCCCTTGGCGACAGCGGCACATCGTGAGTACGCAGCAAACAATAATGCAGGCGGCGAACCGGCACCGCCCCTTGTGGCGGTGCAGGTCTCCGGGTTGCCTCGCGGCGTTGACGTCGAGTGGGCAGGTCAGTGCATGCGCAAGACGTCGATCGACCCGATGTATGAGGACAGCGACGACGAAGACGAACCCGAGGCTCCGGTCAGCGTGGCGTTTGGAGGCGAGACGTTGCTTGCTGGGCCATTCAGAGACGACGCACACTACGTGATCTACGGAGCGTTATCAGAAGTCGGGGAAGCAGCGTTCCCGCCTTCGTACGAGGTTGTTCCTGCCGTGGCAGTGTTTGACTCTGAAGGTCAAAGTCACAAGCTGGCTGTGGTTGAGTTGCCGATGAGCATTACATAATAGATTAATAAGACACGTTCAACCCTGAGTGCACAACCCTGGACAGAGTCACGTGTATTGATTACCGAACACACACCTCGCACCGGATGTCACAAATCTAGAAAATTTTTCAGAAAACCCACGCGGTCAACGGGGAGTCCACCGGGGACGCACTTGGAAAAATTCCCCCGGTGGCTCGCACGGCACACCGCGAAAAGTTTCCAGGCGTTACCTGGCATCGCGAGGTTTTCATCTTTGTTCACCTTCTCTCCTCTGTAGACTGAGTCACTGTGTGTTTATGAGAGCTTCAGGTTTATTCTCAGTTAAGTCGGACTCAAGTTAGAATCCGTTAAACAAGAACAGTGTATTATTACAAGATGTCTGCACAACAAGCTCCAAAGTGGTACTCGTCTGAAGAGGCTCCAGTTCCAAAACAGTCGAGAAAGACTGCCAGACCACAGAAGTTGAGATCTTCGTTGGTCCCAGGTACTGTTTTGATCCTTTTGGCTGGTAGATTCAGAGGTAAGAGAGTTGTGTACCTCAAGAACTTGGAGGACAACACTCTTCTCGTTTCTGGTCCATTCAAGGTGAACGGTGTTCCTCTCAGAAGAGTCAACGCTAGATACGTCATTGCCACTTCCACCAAGGTTTCTCTTGAGGGTCTTGACTTGGCTAAGTTTGACGTTGCTTACTTTGCCAGAGAGAAGTCTTCTGGCTCCAAGAAGTCCGAGGGTGAATTCTTTGGCGAGGGTGCTGCCAAGAAGGAGGTTAAGGCCGAGAGAATCGAGGACCAAAAGGTTGTCGACAAGGCTCTCATCTCTGAAATCAAGAAGACCCCTTACTTGAAGCAATACTTGGCTTCCTCGTTCTCTCTCAAGAGCGGTGACAAGCCACATGCTATGAAGTTCTAAGTCCATCAAACCTCACCAAACTATCCTATTGCAACACGCACATCACATGAGAAAACACACTTCTTACCAATAGACTGACGGGAGGTTTGACTCCTTGTTATGTTTCAATACTCCAAAACAAAAAATCCTTTCATCTCCATCCACCAAAACTTTTTTGGGCACAAACTCACCTTCATCTTCATCACCATCTCCCCGTTTTTGGATGGAATTCACCGCACCAATTCCGTTCAACTTCAGATATATAATTTTATAGTTTTCTAATGCTATTTTAGTCCTATTTTTTGATAAAGAGACGAGACTTGTTTAGCAAGTGGTTGTTGTAGTCTAGCTTATCGCAAACATCCTTACACCAGAGATATCTCGCGTTTTTATTTATTTTTTTCCCCAAGCACAAACATGTTAAAAAATACATGAAATAAAAAAAAAAGGCTCTTGTTTAGCGATTTCCCTCTTTCTTTCTTCCCTTTATCGTCAGTGAATTCCCAGTCCGTATGAATCGGCTGGTTCCAATTGATCCGACTGTGCCAAATATTCTGCCCCATGAGAAAGTTTACTCGATACAGGTTGGCGGAAAGGTGTTTCGTGTGAGTGGAGCCTCTTTGTCGTTTGATGCCCCCTCGTATTTCACCGAGTTCTTCTCTCAGGAGGGCAACGAGTCGAAAATGCTCGTTCTGGACCGTTCACCAGACGTCTTTGAGAAGATATATGCCCATTTGCAAGGTTACAGCGTCAAGATCGAGAATGGGCACGAATACATGCATTTGTATGCGGATTCGCAGTACTTCAATCTAGACAAGCTCAAACACCGGCTTCTGACCGACTGTTTCTACTTTGACGTTGGAGGAGTGGAGTTCCGCGTTACCAAAGATCTCTTCTACAGTGAGGGAAACTACCCAAACTATTTCACCATTGCCAATGATGCAGTTTTGCAGAACCCACACACGTTCAATTTGATGAAAAGCCTGATCAGACCGCCTCCAATGAGTCCACACAAAGTTGACAGAAGTCCCGCGTTGTTCCAGGATTTGGTGACAGGCTTACAGAACTGTTCCATCCAAATCAGAGATGAACAGCATCGAGAAAGTCTCTTGACAGAGTGTCGGTATTACAGGTTCTTGGCACTGGAACAACAGATGATTCGACACAGAATACAACAAAACCCGTTCACTAAAGATGAGGAGATCGTGATCAACTACCTAGACTTGAAAAAAAGCGGTTTGAGTAACTCATACACAAACCAACCTGAGTTGGTTAGATATTCAAGACCGTACGTGGACAAGAACAAACATAGGACTTTAGTGCTACAGATCGAGTCTTGCGAGGCCAGTTTGCTGATCAACACGAAGACTCGGTATGTGAGTCTTTTGTTCATAGGCAGAACAGCACAGAAATTGAATAATCTTCTATCTCAGGTAAGTCAAGATCTAATGTTCGAACAGATGGAAAGAGATGGACAGCATATACCAAAACTGAGCATGTTGACGCAACTGAAAGACTGCTATACGCGAATCAACGGGCTCGAGGTGGAGAGCAATTGGTATGACAAGTTTTTCGAGATGGCTCAAAGCAACGAGGAGGCTGACTTCTCGATGACAGGAGCTACTCCCTTGGATCGACAGCTTCCAGAGCTGCGACCGATGTCGGCCTTTTCTCAGGCGCAACAGAAAGCCTCGTTGGTGGGCAACGTGATCGAAGTGAAGCTCCTAAAGTCTCAATGGACCATTGGAGTGGAAGGAAGACAGAAAATTTGGATGAATGGACTCATGATCGATGGAGTTGTGGACCGGAAAAACTACTACAAGCAAAACGGATTTATTTGAAACCATAGCGAACACAGTTTTATTAGCAGGCTATTAATGCTCCCGTCTCTTTCTCAGCTGTCCCACAGACAGCGAGGACAAGATGTCGTCTTTCCCTTCTGCGTCCACTGTGTTGGACTGATAGATATTGACCAAAGAGACGTTATCTTCCAAGACAAGATCGCCAGAGTCGGTTATTTGGTAAGATTCCAGCAACTTTTCTGAATCGTTGACACTGAATACCAGACGTTGGTCGGACGAGGTACCCGAAATGATGTCGTTTGAAGTCTCAATGGCCTTGTCAAACGTGATTTCACCCTCTCTAGAGACGTTGAACAGGAAGAAAGCGTTCATTTTGTCGAAAACAAGAGCAATCTTGTTCAACTTCTCAATCGCAAGAATCTGCGAAACGGTGTACTCTTGCAGATCACCCGCATCGTTCTGGAATCTTTCTGGAGCCAGGTGTTTCTCTGAGAGATATGGTTTCACGACTTGTTCGAGCGAGACTTTATCTTGCAACTCATCCGAAGACTCCTGCCAAACCCACGAGCACACAAACTGGTCTCCGCCTGCGCTCACAAGAACCTTCCCATCGCACCAACTTGGTGCCACGATCGAAGAAACAAACTCCTCGTGCTCAAAGAGCCACTTCTTGATGACGTAAGTTTGAGGGTAATGCGTGACTCTGATGTGCTCGTCTCTGTCAGTTGTGATGATGTACTCTTTTCCTTCCGAGTCGGTCAGGTCGAGAAGAGACGTGAGCATCGACACGTGACCGAGCACTGGTTTGAGATCTTTCTCCTCAACAGTGGTGGAACCTTGTAGATCAATGGTGTACACGTCTCCAAACTTGTCTCCAACCACGATTTTTTGGTCATCCACCGTGGTTGTGATTGTGCACGGTCTCTTAGGGAAGGGCTGGCGTTTCACAAACGAAAGGACGTTTGTGGTGTTTGACAAGTCCAACTTGAACACCACAACTGCTTTATCGTTGTCGGTAGAGACAATAACGTGCTGTTCGTCTCTGCTGAGACAGATATCTCTGATATAGTTGAGACGAGGAGGGGCGCCTGGGCCGGGCGTGGGAAGCTTTGGAGGTTTTGAATCTGGCTGGTTGTTGAGCCCTTTCTCTTCTTGCGATTTGACCCAGGCTTCGTGGCGTTTCTTGAGGGTATAGTCAGGGTCGACTTCATCTGTCCAGCTTCCAATTAGACTTGAAGAATCTGTCAATGTGAACACAAACAGATTATTGCTACAAGTGGCAAACAGAACTGTTCCGGCGCTGTTCAGCAGGACCTGTTGGAATGGGTGTTTCATAGTGACGTTTGTTGGGTGTGGTTGAAGTGACTAAAGTTGAATCAACACAAGGGTTTAAAGATAATGAAATTTTTCAGTTCGGAAAAAAAAAAAAAAAAAATGAAGACAGAAAAAAAAGAAAAATTGATGTATGCGACGCGTCGATCGACGTAAAGAGGATTTTCTTCGGTTGAAAATCTTCTTCAACTTGACAAAAAAAATCGACAACTTGAACAACCCCTCTTGTCGACCGATAGCGCTCCTTTCCGCACCCCACGCACACCATGACCGACCAAATCACACACCCACTTATCAAAGACGGCTGGTTCAGCGAGGAATCCGAGGAATTTTTCCCCGGACAAGCCATGAGATTGAAGGTGGACAAGATCTTGCATGCCGAGAAATCTGAGTTCCAAGATGTGCTTGTGTTCAAGTCGACCAACTTTGGTAATGTGCTAGTTTTGGACGGTGTGATCCAGGTCACCGAAAGAGACGAGTTTGCGTACCAAGAGATGATTGCGCACGTTCCCTTGTTTGCGCACCCAAACCCAAAGAAAGTGCTTGTGATTGGAGGCGGTGATGGAGGTGTTTTGCGTGAGGTTGTGAAGCACGAAAGCGTCGAGAGCGCCACCTTGGTGGAGATTGACGAATCAGTCATCAAGCTTTCCAGAAAATATCTGCCCAACATGGCCAAGGCGTTGGATCACGAGAAGGTGAAGGTTGTTCTGCAGGACGGATTCAAGTTTTTGAAAGATGCGGCCAGTTTTGCTGACGCAGACAAGTACGACGTGATCATCACCGACTCGTCTGACCCAGACGGACCAGCGGAAGCCTTTTTCCAGACCCAATACTTTGAACTGCTTTACAACGCTCTCAACTCGAACGGAATTGTGATTTCGATGGCTTCGGAAAACATCTGGCTCAACCTCAACAACCTCAAAAAGCTCAAGGACATTTGTGGAAAAGTGTTCCCGACCGCTGAATGCTGCTCTTGTGCCATTCCAACCTACACTTCGGGCCAGATTGCGCTCATTTGCTGCTCCAAGAATGCAGATATCGATGTTAAGAAGCCTTCTAGAAAGCTCGACAGCGACACCGAGTCCAAGCTTTTCCGCTACTACAACAGTGAGGTCCACGAGGCAAGTTACGTGCTTCCTACCTGGGCCAACACTTTGTTGAACGACCATTAGAGTGATGATTTGAGTACAATTTAATTATTTTTTTTTTCAGTTAATGCAAACGTCGTGATTACATAATCAGAAACCAAAAATGTCATCCATAGTTTTCTTTGCCTTTTTCTTGTTCTTTTTGGCTGGTTTTGGATTCGGTTCTGGGGCGGACTGCGGTGCTAGGGTCTTTTGTAGTTGGCTCAGATCAACCGCGACTCCGAGTTCGTCGTCCATGACGATTTCTGGAGCAGATTTAGCTTCGTTGGAGACGCTTCCAACGTCAAACTTGAGTAGCAATGACCGTATTCGGGCACACAACCCAACGAGAGTGAATCCTAGGGCCACAAACTGGCCGAGTTCAATGACCGAGTAGAACTTCCAGTAGCAAGAGGGGAGCAGTTTCCTCAGGATGTAGCGAACGAGATGGCGGACTTGGTCGGAGAGCTTGTCGGCGAGTTTGCGAGCGTCTTTGGTACCAAGGGTGATCTTTCTGGATCTATTTTTCTTCTTTTTGGCAAACTTTAACTTAGAGAGTTGATTTTGCTGTGTGATCTCTTCGACATCGGTCGTCAGCTCCAATACCTGGCGCACTTTGCGGTGCAGCATATTGAAATGTCTCCACCATAGTGCCGATCCGTGCTGTTTGGAGTCTCTGTGGTAGACGAGATGAAGCAGTTCAAACTCTGTGGCGAGGTCTTTGAGCGTGTTTGGGTCTGCGAGCTGCGACATGGTGGCCGTGAGCGGTGGTGGAGGCCGATGGGGTTGTATTTGGTGATTGTCTTATCAAAGTTTGACTAAAATTTTTCAGGCTCGCGGTGTAAGGGTGTAGAGGAGGAAGGTTTTGAGGAGGGAGTTGAAAATCGGGGAGTGTCGGGGAATGAGAGTCTCGACTCGGGCATGCAACTACGCGAGCAAGCGGGAGGTGGTGCAGTGGGGCGTCGCGCGGCGGTGCGCGGCGTTGCGCAGCCTTGAGCACGGTACCAGACTAGGACGGACGGGCACAGCTACAACATAGTGTAGGGAATAGTGTAAAGCACAGCGGAAGGCACAGCGTAAGGCTCAGTCCGCTTAGCGAGCAATCAACTCAGCCAGCTCAGCCAGCTAACAGCTCAGCCAGCTAACAGCTCAGCCAGCTCAGCCAGCACAGCCAGCACAGCCAGCACAGCCAGCTCTGCGAACCGGCTGGGCCCGCTTTGCTTGCATTGCACGCACGCGACAAGCCGCGCGACGCGAAACACGAACGCGAAACGCGCTCGCCCCTTTAATTTTTCAAGTGAAAAATTAAGATCAAAACACGCGCCTCTTCAAAGCAAAACAAACAGGCCTCGAAACATAAACATACCCGGGGAAGGGATCAATGGGTGCTGGGGCCCAAATGCAGAGAAGCCACACAGACAATGGAAAGCCATCGGCTCCAAACAATAACAGGCCGGAGGTACGTTGGGCAATATCCACATCCCTTCGATGCAACGCAACGCAACACGCTCACGGTCTGCTCGAGAATGACTGGCCCGGAGGTCTATATAAGGCCGGAGTATTCCTCGAGATACGTTCTGGTTGCTGCTTGTTCTTCTTTCTTTAACCGTCGTTCACTACTACTCTAACCCATAGTCTCTCTTTACATAATGCAACTCAAGAACATCGTTTTGGCATCCCTTTTGGCCAGCCTTGCTGCTGCCTCTGACGTCGTCACCCAGATCGGCGACGGTCAGATCCAGGCTGACACCACCGCTGTTGCTGCCACCACCTCTTCTGAGGCTGCCACCACCGAGGCTACCACCGAGGCTACCTCTTCTGCTGAAGCTTCTTCCGAGGCCACCACCGAGGCTACCACTGCTGCCACCTCTTCTGTTGAGGCCTCTTCTGCTGAGACCACCGCCGAGACCACTGCTGCCACCTCTTCTGCCGAGGCCACCTCCGAGGAGTACACTCTCTCGTCCACCATCTCGGTCGTCACCACCGTTGTCGGCGGTGAACAGACCGTTTACACCACCTACTGTCCATTGAGCGCATCTGAGTCTTCTGCCGAGGCCACCTCCTCTGCTGCCGCAGCCACCACCCCTGCTGCCGAGGGAACCTCCTCTGCCGCTGCTGCTGCCACCACCGTGGCCTCCTCTTCCGAGGACGACGATGACGTCACATACGTCGATGTCACCAGCACTCCTGTCGTGACTGCTTCCAACGACATCACCCTCACTGCATACGATTACGTCACCTACACATCCACCTACTGTGCCACCGACGGTGAGTGCACCACCGAGACCTCTACCGGCTCTGTTGCCGCCACCCTGGCCACCTCCACCTCCTCCTCCGTGTCCGTCCCAGCCGTCCAACAATACTACGGATCGTCTTCTGCTTCCAACGGAACTCTGTCGATCGCTGAATACGAGGCTGGTGCCGCTAGAATGGCTGCCACCGGTGCTGGTGCGCTCGGTGCCGCTGCTTTGGCTCTTCTTTTCTGATTGTACGTTACGATAATAATTGGTTTATGGTTTGTGTTTTGAATAATAGCGACTATTGTGTCGATCAGTAACAATAGCGCTAGCTCGAGTAGTTTGAAATAATTCTTCACGTTGTATTTTCCCGGTGCCCACAAACACCCCGTGTGCACACGGGGTGTGCCGGGAAACCGCCAAACCGGTGACTTTAACTTTACCGGCACCATGTGATTCGCGTGGTGGGGTTTGACAGCCGACCCACCGGCCCACCGGTCTCTCCCACCGGAGCCCCACAATTTTTTCTCGCGACGCCGGAGCGGCGTCCCGTAACATTTTCTTTTTTCGGCCACCCGGCTTTTTCTTGCCTAACCGGTCTTCCTGTTTAGAACAAAGGGGAAAAATTTATTGATAATAGCGTGCATAGTGTGGTGACATAAAAAGGGTCAAGTTTCCCACCAATTGACACAACAACCTTTTCTTTGTCTCTTGTTTAGTATCATCGCAATTGCAATAGTATCATCAATGAAGTTAGCAACCCTGACATCGATTGTGGCTGTGCTCGCCAGCGGCTCCAGTGCGCTACCTGTCCCCGGTGCACACTGTGAGTACCATGACGTCAAAACCGCAGCCCAAGTGGCAAGAACACTTGTGAGCAGAGAATCGCTCGCAAACGTCGCCACTTTCAACAGCAAAACAGAAACACCCGTCTCCTTTGTTGAATATTATTCCGACTGTGACCAAGACGGACAGCCAATCCTGCTGCTCGTCGACATCTCGTCCTCCAATAAGAACATCGAGGCCGGCTCCAACACATCGCTCTCCATTAGAGTGGGCGACCATCCTCTTAACGAGCATGTTAACCCACACTACATTGGCGGCCGCGAGCACTCGGTCGCTGGCTCTCCAAGAGTCAGTTTGAAAGGTTCGTTTGTGCCGGTGAACGGCTCTTTTGAGCTTGACCAGTGTTTTGCCACTAGACACCCAGATTCCGTCGCATGGTATCCGGGCTCGCCAATCCACGAAACCAAGTGGGTTAAGTTCCAAATCGAAGACGTTTATTTGATCGGCGGCTTTGGCGACAGAGCCTACATTGGCGAGATCCCTGTTGAGGAGTATCTCGGTGCTAGTCTCTTGAGCGAGGAAGAACTCAGCAACTTGTTTGATTTCGAAAGTGACGTCGAGGAGCAGACCAGAGGATGGTTCTCGGAACTTGTTGACTCTGTCACCGATTTTTTGGGCGTGAAGGAGTCTGCTGAGAACGACGAAGACGAGGACGATGCCGAGAGAAAGTACTGGAAGCACTACGGTAAGGAACAGAGAAAGTACTGGAAGCACTACGGCAAGGAGCAAAGAAAGAAGTGGGCTCCAAAGGATCCAGAGATGGAGACTGAGGAAGTCGAAGAGACCGAGACTCCAGACGAGTACTGGAAGCACTATGGTAAGGAGCAGAGAAAATACTGGAAGCACTACGGCAAGGAGCAAAGAAAGAAGTGGGCTCCAAAGGATCCAGAGATGGAGACTGAGGAAGTTGAAGAGACCGAGACTCCAGATGAGTACTGGAAGCATTATGGCAAGGAGCAGAGAAAGTACTGGAAGCACTACGGTAAGGAGCAAAGAAAGAAATGGGCTCCAAAGGACCCAGAGATGGAGACTGAGGAAGTTGGAGCTCCTGGTGATGAATGGAAAAACATTGGAAAGGATCAAAAGAAGTACTGGAAACACTACGGCAAGGACCAAAAGAAGAAGTGGGCTCCAGAAGATCCAGAAGAAGATTCAGATGTTGAGTTAGAAGAAGTTGAGACTCCGGGTGAACACTGGAAAAACGTTGGAAAAGACCAAAAGAAGTACTGGAAACACTACGGCAAGGACCAGAAGAAGAAATGGACTCCAGAAGACCCAGAGATGGAAGCTGAGGAAGTTGGAACTCCTGGTGATGAGTGGGAAAAGATCGGAAAGGATCAAAAGAAGTACTGGAAACACTTCGGAAAAGACCAAAAGAAGAAGTGGGCTCCAGAAGATCCAGAAGAAGATCCAGAAGTTGAGTTAGAGGAAGTTGAAACCCCTGGCGAGCACTGGAAGAAGGTTGGCAAAGACCAAAAGAAGTACTGGAAACATTTCGGTAAGGACCAAAAGAAGAAGTGGGCTCCAGAAGATCCAGAAGAAGATCCAGAAGTTGAGTTAGAGGAAGTTGAAACCCCTGGCGAGCACTGGAAGAAGGTTGGCAAAGACCAAAAGAAGTACTGGAAACACTTTGGAAAAGACCAAAAGAAGAAGTGGGCTCCAAAGAGTCCAGAAGAAGATCCAGAAGTGGAATTAGAGGAAGTTGAAACCCCTGGCGAGCACTGGAAGAAGGTTGGCAAAGACCAAAAGAAGTACTGGAAACACTACGGTAAGGACCAGAAAAAGAAGTGGGCTCCAAAAGATGCGGAAGACGAGACCGAGTCTTTCACTCTTATGAGTCAATAGTCAGCTAACAAGAGAAGCTTGATTTAAGGGAAAAGTTATGAAACGTGTTTAGTTAATAAATTTGAGTAATGATTTGAATTGGGTAATTTGCCTGCAATCACGGGAGCGCGAACACGTGATCCAACCACTTGTATTAAAACAATACGAGCGGATGCGCGTATTGTTCAAATCCATCGATATAAAAACGTTTCCCTTTTAGTCAGTTCTATCCGCCATGGCCTGAATTTACTTATCGCGCGTGTCTGTGAAACGCGGTGTGCCGGACATGAACGGGGGAGATGGAAGTCCCGCTAGAGTCATATTTGTGTCCCACTTGTCGTGCTGTTTTGATTCCCAAGACCCTGAGAGAATTTGTCAGTATTAGGCAAGTTATACCAGTGAGTTAATTTGACGCGTAAAACACGCTTTTTTGATCATAGTGCTACCCGGAAATTGTGAATTTTGAGCGAGTGTGCTTTAAATAACTGTTACACCGCACTGCTTAATTTATCTTTTGATTTCCACCTACAAAAGCGACGGATAGACAAAATCGAAAATGGCGGTGACATACAGACGCCGGAACGTGGGCATTGCGGCTGCCTCTGCCGTGGTGCTGGTGGGAGCCACGTCTCTTTTATTGAAGACGTATCCTCATCTCAGACCTAGATGTTTGCTCTATGAGAAACTGTCCAAATATCTCAAAGCAGACGAGACAACGAAGCAAGAGGAGGCTTCCGGGGAGACGACCGAGGAGCCTCTTGGAGACTCCACGGTGGTTGTTGGAGAGAAGCCTGTGCCAGAGTGGACTGAGACCGAACTCAAGTCATACCTCAAGGAAGTGAGTAGAGGATTTTTTTATTTCCTTCAACATAATTTTTTTCCTCCCATACTAACAAAGACTTTTCATGGCCTAGAAAGAAGTTTCTGCTCCTGAAGGTGCTACTGTTGATGAGCTTGTCGCCCTTGTTAATGAGACTAGATCTCATTAGTGTGATAGTGAAGGGCTTGAAGATGCTGGGGACCAACGCTGGCGGCGGGAGCCCGAGATTGTTGTACCGCATGGTTACGTAAGCACGCGCGCGTGGGTCACGTGACGCGCGTCTTTTATTTCACTCTATCTTCAAATCGCTATTTATGAGTTCTCGCCTAATCAAACAGTTTCGATATCCTAATTATACTCACTTTTTGTTGTTGAAGCTTCTCCAGCCGTCAAGACCCTCTTGGAACAGATTCCACGTGAGTTTCTCGTTTGGCAGGTAACAGAATTTGACTCCGATGGACTCCACGTCTTTGTTTCTGTACTCGTCGTCAAAGAGACACAGATCGTGAGGCTCAACGTTGTTAGTTTTGCACAGGGCACTTATGTGATGGATTTTTGTGCCCCATCCCCACTCACTGTCCTGGATGTATTTGTCTATTTTGAAAAGTTTGATGAGCTTTTTGGCCACAGGAGGGTTGGCAGTGCGGGATGCGGTGTAGATGGCCACGTTGTTGGACTCGAGGAACTCAAAAATGCGTAACACGTCTGGGAAAAGTTCGAGTTCGTAACCGTACTTGTCAACTACCGTGCCAGGTTTCGACTTGTGGAGTTTGACGGGTGTTTGTATATGAGTGTCACACCAGCATGCTAGAGGTGGTTAGTGTGTGTGTATGTGTGTAGAGAAGCGCCGGTTGGTTTTGCTTACGCCATAGTGTGTAGTCTAGATCGAAAACGACCGCTTTGGGGAGAATTTTCTCGGTATCTTTTGACATTGTGGGGAGAGTCTTTTTGTTATCAAAGTGTAGAGAAAGATTGAATTTTTTTTTTTTCCAAAATAAAGGTGAAAAAAAAAAAAAAAAAGTTCAACTTGAACTGAGCATTTTCAAGGTTTTGTATCCGATATAGGAGTCTGCGATACTCTGTGATACTCTGTGTTTGATCGATGACGACAGAAGAACGCTATCAAACTTTTAGAAAGACGGTCAACGAGTCTTTTGACAAAACCCAGTCTTTGCTAGAAACTTTGGTGGAGCTGAAAAACCGGGCTGTGCTGGACGATGAAGACTACCGGAAACTGGCACAACACCACCGAGAGGTGGTACTAGATAACGTTTTGCTAGTGCGCGCCAAGAACGACGTGAAAACCGAGTACAACCGACTGAGCGACGCGTTTGTGCGCAAGACGCGTACCAACTACAACCAGTTCAACAATATGAAGCTCCAGAAGTACAAGTCGCAGAAGCTAAAAAACGGACGGCTGGTGCAGGAGTTTGGAAAGCTGCTGGACCAGCTTCCGGAGTTGCACACGGAGCAGATTGTGGACGAGGAGGAAGGTGGGAGCGAGGACAATGCATTTTTGCGGTCGTTGGGGAAGGGCAAGCCGGAGATAAAGGTGAATTTCGGCAACTCGAACTTTGCGGATTATCAGATCGACGAGACGGCGGTGGAGAAGTTCCGGTCGATCTTGAAGAAGGAGGACGTTCGCAAGTTCAAGCTTGTGCAATTGAACGACCGGTACTATGAGCGCGAGCGGACGTTGCTACAGGGCATGGAGTTGAAATGGCAGAACCGGCTGACGGAGCTGACGCGATTCATCAAAGACGATTCTGAACGTATACGCAAGGGAATCGTGAAGATCCAAGAGGAGCTGAGCGAGGAGAAGAAGGGCGAGAAGGAGGAGGAAGAGGAAGAGGAGGAAGAGGAGGAGGAGGACTACTTTGAAGAGAGTGCAGAGGAAGAGGACGCGGAGCGGCCCGAAGGGGCAGACGGAGAATCGACTGAGCCAACTGAGCCGACTGAACAAAATGAACAAAATGAACAAAATGAACAAAATGAACCAACTGATCAGAACGACCAGAACGGCCAAAATGAACAGAACGAGCCGAAATCAAACGTCTCGCCAGGCTCTCCGAGGGAGGACGAGCATCCGCAAACAGGGAAGTCGGCTGGTGTTGCGGAGTCGGAGTCAGACATGGAACTAGAAGAGTGAATGTAACACAACAGAAGATATTGTCGCGAAAGAAAAATTGTAGATGCTGCTAAACGGTTACCCGGACAAAAACTAGAGGCTGCTGCTTCAAAAAAAAAAAAAAAACACTCCGACAGTAGAAGATGACAAGATAACCAACTAACTTTGGTGTTTGGCAACCAAAATCAACCATATTTTCACCCGACGAAACGCCATGAGTGAGACAATTGCAAACTACCTGCTGATCTCGTTGCCTAAGTCGGCGTCGACGGACGAGCAGTCGCTGTCGCGGTGGCTGGAACAGAGTGTGAATGGCGGAGCAGTGGAGGTGTCCAAATTTGAGCTTCCAGTGTTTAAAGTGGGCACTTTGGACTCTCTGGTGTTGCAGAGCGAGGAGCTGGCGAAAGTTGACGGGCAATTGTCCGGATCTGTGGGCAAGGTGCTGGATATTATCGCGGGAATCCACGGAGACGGTCCGGAACGCAGACATATAGCAAAACAAAAGATCGAAGGGAAACCGGTGGACCAATACTTTGAGAGTTTCCGGTGGAACACGTCGCGGTTCCGGTTGGACAAGTCGATTGAAGAGCTGACCAAGACGATATCGAGCGAGGCGCTGAATGTGGACACGGATTTGAGGGCTTCGTACACCAATTACACACAGGCACGGTCGAATCTTGTTGCTGCGCAGCGCAAACACACGGGAGATCTTTCTGTGCGGTCACTGCACGACATTGTGCGTGCCGAGCACTTTGTTTTGAACTCTGAGCACTTGACGACGGTGCTTTTGGCAGTCCCAAAGAATCTGAACGATGCATTTTTGAGCTCTTATGAGACACTTGTTCAATTTGTGGTGCCTCGCAGTGCACTCAAGATCTCCGAGGACTCGGAGTACTACTTGTACGGAGTGACGCTGTTCAAGAAGTATGCTCCTGCGTTTCTGGCTGCTGCGCGCGATGCCAAGTGGATTCCTCGGGAGTTTGATTACTCCGAAGAGGTGATAAACAAGATGAGAAACGAGTATCAGGAGGCAACCAAGGAGGAACTGACGTTGAAGAACGATCTCTTGCGGTTGTCCAGGAGCGCGTATGCCGAGATTGTTTCTTCTTGGGCCCACATCAAGTTGCTACGCACGTTTGTGGAGTCTGTTTTGAGATACGGCTTGCCTCCTCAGTTCTACTGTTACCTGCTGAAGCTTCCGCAGAAGGCGATTGAGCGGTCGAAGTCGGAGCTCGTGGCGCGCTTTGGATACTTGGGAGCCAACGCGTTCTCCACCGACAAGAATGGTAGAATTGTGAAGGACACGAGTTTGAACGAGTATGCCTCGTTGGTGGACCAGGATTATGAGCCGTTTGTGCTGTACGAAGTTGAGTTGCAGTGACGAGCGAAGCGAGCACGACGTGCATGACGAGCGAAGCGAGGCTGGCGAGGCTGGCGAGTCGCCCAACTTGCCGTGCCGAACAACGAGCGAACACTCGCTGCGCTCGTCATTGAGTCAATGGGGTCTGTTGGGACGCTTTACATTCAAATAAGAAAGACAAATGTAATATGATAATTGGAATAGAATGACGAGCAATGCGAGTCATTTGTAGCGAATGCCAGCCAGGATCATGGTGTTCGGTGATTGGTCAGAGCTTACGTAATCAAATACAGCGGAGCACGCGAGCGAACAGCGAGCGAACAGCGAGCAAAGCGAGCAAAGCGAGCAAAGCGAGGTGTTTGCTTGATTTTTGCTTGTTGTTTGCTTGTTGTTCAGCATGACGAGTTGGGCGACTCGCCAGCCTCGCCAGCCTCGCCAGCCTCGCCAGCCTCGCCCGACTCGCTTCGCTCGTCGTGCTCGTCGTGCTCGTCGCGTCGCGCCTCGAATGACGTCACGACCGCGATTTTCCAAAAAAATCCAGAGCCCTGCTTTCAAACCAGGTAAAAACTACGTAATCTCTTTCTCTCAGCCTCCCCTTTCCTTGCAAAAACCAACCAACACCAGCACCACCACTAATTGAACCACCCGAGTTCCGCACTTCGATCTCCCCACACAGCCCCCACCAGCCCCCACCAGCTCCCCCCACCAGCCTCTCTGAATGCTCACACGTCAGCAATCCCCATAATGTCGAGAACCTATCACAAGCTCACGAGCGCGTCAGACTTGTCCAACGAGGACCCGGACACCTTGTTCCAGACCAGCGCAGTCAACACCAGCAACATCTCGCTGCAAAACCTCGACAACAGAGGCTCCAAAACGGAGTATACGTATTCCGAGGATCCGTTTTCCGATTCCGAACGCATCGACAAAGACACTCTGAATCCATTCGAAGATGTCGACTCCACCAGCGGTGGCGGTGCCAGCGGTGCCAGCGGTGTCAGCGGTGGCGCATTTGGTGGCGCATTCCCCGGCGTTGACCTCGATGAATCCAGATACGCACATGTCGACTTCTCAATTGCCCCGCAAAATAAACTCCGCGGCACAAAATTACTCTACTTCACTTCTCTTTTCAGCAGTATTGGTGTCTATCTGTTTGGTTTCGAGCAAGGAGTCATGTCCCTCATAATCACCGAAAAATCGTTTCTCGACTACTTTGACGACCCAAACAGTCTTCAAATCGGTACTTTGATCGCCCTTCTCGAACTCAGCGCACTCTTCTCCTCTCTACTGGTTCCCTCCGTTGCAGATTCCAAAGGCCGCAAATATACAATCCTCACCGGCGCTCTCATCTTCTGTGTCGGAGGACTGTTCCAAACTTTCGCTCCATACGAAAAAATATGGATCATGATGATCGGAAGACTCATCTCGGGCGCCGGTATCGGCTTCCTCAGCTCAATCATCAACCTCTACCAGTCAGAATGCTCACCAAACGATCAGCGCGGCAAAATCGCCTGCATGACTTTCAGTTGCAACATCCTCGGCTTCGCCTCCTCCATCTGGCTGGACTTTCTTTGCTCGTATTTCAAAGGCTCATCCTCTTGGAAAATCCCTCTCTTGGCTCAAGTCTTGCTCGGTGCAGTGCTGTTTTTCGGTGGATTCTACATCGTCGAATCTCCACGCTGGCTGCTGGCCAACGACTTTGACAACGAAGGATTCCACATTCTCAAGCTGTTCAACTGCGATGACCCAAACCCGCAAAAGGCTAAAATGGAATTCATCAACATCAAAACCACCATTGAAAATGAAAAACTCCAGCTCCAATCCCAACCCCGCTCCTGGCTCGGCGTCGTCAAGAAAAACTTCAGAGTCATCACCATAGGCGCATCCTCCCTCTTCTTTGCCCAGTTCAACGGAATCAACCTCGTCAGCTATTACGCCCCTCTCATATTTGAAAAAGTCGGCTTTGTTGGCAAATCCGCGTTCCTCATCACAGGACTCAACGCCATCGTCTACCTCCTGTCCACACTCATCCCCTGGGTCCTCGTCGATAACGTCCGCATCGGCGGCCGCAGAAAACTCTTCATAGTCGGCGGCCTGCAAATGGGCATCTGCCTCTTCGTCTCTGGATTCATGGACGCAACAGGTACAAAAGCCGGCTCAATCATGGTGGCCATCCTCATCGTCCTCTATAACGCCTCGTTCGGCTTCTCCTGGGGTCCTCTCGCCTGGCTATACGCGAGCGAAGTGTACTCAGACTCGTACGCACGCTCGGTCGGAGCATCCCTTGGAACCGCCATCAACTGGTTCAGCAACTTCGTGGTGGGAGAACTCAGTCCTAAATTGCTCGAACTGATCGGCTGGAGACTCTATCTCATATACGGTTCCTTCTGCTTCCTCAGTTGCATCGTGGTGTACAAATTCTATCCTGAAACAACAGGCGTCGAATTGGAAGACATGGACAAGTTGTTTGACGAGTTCAAGAACAGGTGACTTGTACTTAAATGAAGTTATTTATTCTCTCTGTGTGTGTTTTTGGTTTTGGTTTTGGTTGTGGTTTTTCATTTATTTATTTCAACCTCTTTCTCTCTCTCTTTGTACAATTCCTTTTCATTCTGTGTGTTTTATTTCTTGCTCAATTTGAGCCACTTTGGAACTTTCTTCCCATTGGACTCTGTACTCGTTCTGGGCTCCACAACAGGAGCAACAGACTCACTAGTTTCGGTAACCTCGTCGCGGCCGCTGTCAAGCTTGACTTCCGCAAGCTCGTCCATGGTTTTGGCATTCTCCAAGTACTCACTTTTGATGTACTGTGCCCGCTTGTGCTCATCTTTGTACACCAGAAGCGACCGGTGGCCAAATTGACAATCCTCCACCAGTTTCTTGCAGAAATCGGCCTCCGTCGACAACAAAGTCTGTGGTGGATACGGCACTTGCAACTCAAATAATGGCACTTTTCCACTCTGCAATTGTGACGGCGAGAAACTCACAACCTCGCTCACCAACAGCTTGTAAAGGTCTCCCAACGTGTCTGTAGGATCCAGCTTCACCTGAACAGTGCTATAATCGGGGAACTTGACCCTCACCAGACATTGCTTCACCTCGGCCGGTTTCTTCTTTTTCTCAAGCTCTTCACGCTGCCGTTTGCTCATCATCTGGGTCGGACCGTGCGCCCTCCTCGAAAGAAGCGCTTGGTACTGTCTTGCCTGCTCAACAGACATCTCATAGACAGATTCGTCCACCTCAACTGTGCGGACCGGTTCTGTCACGGGCTTGAACACTTCGATTTTTGGCTCGCTGATCTCTTTTTCCACACTAGGCGTGACCGGTGTTTCATTTCTTGGTTCAGCGACCTTTTCCTCCACACTTGGAACGAGAGGGGTTTCGACAGTAGTGGAAGTCACAGCAACGCTTTGCTTTGAAGACTGCAACTTCTCTGATTTTGGCTCCTCTTTCTTCTGTTCTTCCGCTTTTGGCTCTGGTGAGACCTGTTTTCTCCGTTCTTCTTTTGAAAAGCGCAAACGGAGCGTGTGGTTGCCGCCCACAAGTCCTAACGAGCTCAATGGCTGTTGTAGCTGCTCCGGAGTGCTCAGCGTCGTGCCAAAACTCTGCACCACGGGCGAGTACTCGAACACCGAAGACTGTGTTTCGATCGAACGGCCGAAAATAGTCATTCCCAAAGCTTGTTCGAACTTTTCCAACATCTTGGCGACCGGATCACTGCATTCAAACTCTCCAATGAGCTTGTCTGGAGCAGGCACAACAAACGTATTGTCTCCCTCCGGGGCAATCACCTGTAGTTTTACCGTCACTTTGGTTCCTTTTGGCAGTTCTGCAAGCTCCAACTTGCACCCTTGTGGCAGATTAGCCAGTCTGATGGGCAGGGACAGGTCCACTGCGGATTTCCCGTGCTGGAGCCCATAGGAAGAGCTTGGAAGCCCAAAATGCTTACAACTTTCCACAAGCACGTGATTCAGCGGAGTGGACGGCGTCGTTTTGCACTTGAACGTGCGGAAGTTGTGAACCACTGAAACTTGTGACATTTGGGGTCAAAATTGGATGATTGGGGGAAAATCACAAAACAATTTGTTGTTTTTGCCACTAAACGGATCAAAACTCTTTACAAATATAGACGAGGGGAGAGGGAGAAAAAAAAATAGATATAAAAAAATTAAAAAAAAAAAAAAAACACCGCCACAAATTTGTGGCGCATGAACATTTTCCATGGTAGCAGGGTTTGCTACAAAGCATACTTGAACTCCGGATTCTCGAAATCGGTCAGATCCTTGAACTCCATGTTCTCCATTCCCGGACGCTCAGCCGCCTCTGAGCTTCTCTTCCTGTTAGCCGCTACATTGATCAAAAGCAGAGCTCCTAATGAGAACAGTGAAACGCAGTTGCACACCACAATGGCTGTTTTCGCACCCACATAGCTCGGTGCCTGGCTTGCGATGAAGGTCTGCGGCCCCGCCGACATTCCCGCGCAGTATCCCACCAAATAGATTGCGTTGACCACGATCTTCTTGGTGTGTCCGGCGGTGTTGGACGCAATACAGGATAAAACACACACCATTCCGAGCGGACCAACGCCGAAAATGTAGAGACCGGCAAGCCTTGCGGCTGGTTGCTGCGCAAATGCCAGCAAGCAGGACCCCACAATCACCAGAAGAGTGACAAAGATTCCCATGGCAATTCTGGAACCAATATACTTGGTCAGATAGGCCAGAAGAATACAGAAAACCACCTGAACGGCGCCGTTTGGGGTGTTCATGAGAAACGCTTTGTGGGGCCCGTAGCCGAGGTCTCCAGAGATGAGAATTGACTGGAAGTTTGTGGTTCCTCCGTTGGGAATCTCGGAGGTGACTCCGTAGACAAAATAGCACCATGTTCTGGGATCGGAAACGGCTTCCACCACCTGATACCACTTGAACTGTTTGTTTCCAAACCCCTGTTTGTTTGACTTAATTCTCTGGACCACAAGCAATTTCTCCTCGCTCGTCAGAAACCACGCCTCCGAAGGAACGTCTGGCACATGAACGTAGATGGCAGCGCCGATAATCACCGTGAGCAGCCCAACAACGATGAAAAGAACTCTCCACGGTTCTATCGACCAGCTTGCGGAGTGGATGGCAATTCCGTACGCAATCAAGGACCCGATTATGGTCCCTGCTCCGTTGCAACTGAACCAGATAGCTGCTCTGAGAAATTGTTCCTCCGTTTTATACCATTGGGAGGTCAGAATGACAAAACCAGGGGTAACACCAGACTCAAAAACACCAAGCAAAACACGAGTCGCAAGAAACCCACCGTAGTTTTGTGAAGCTGCCTGACATGCCACAATTACCCCCCAGATCATGACGAAAACACTCAAAACTTTGGCAACCGGAAATCTCTGCAGAAATCTGGAAGCTGGGAAAACAGACACCAGATATCCGAGATAGAAACCGGTACCCGTCCAACTGTACATCGTGCCGTGCATTCCGAGATCTGTGCGGATATCCATGATGGCCGCGTACGAGTTGGACACTTTGTCCATGTACTGGACGGTGTACAAACAGCACATCAATGGTAGCAGATACAGATCGATCTTGCGCAGCAGACGTGCGCTTGTTTGCTCGTCCAGCGCGCAGTTTTCTGCCTGGAGGGCGTATTTCAAAGCAACGTCGTCGTCTTTGGTGACTAACGGCTGTTTGTCGTCTATTTCAGCGCTGACATTACTCAAGGACTGGACAGAAATATGCTCTTGAGACTTGGACATTGTGGGCATTCAGCTGAAAGAGGGTTTGTTCGATGGAACGGGGTAAACGTTGATGGATCTACAAGCAATCTTATACCCGCTTCTTTCTTATGCCCGATGATCTGCGTCATTCGAAAGGTGGCTCCTTATCGTGACACTTTGTATGTCTAGTCAGATGCGGCTCTTATCAGACAAAAGCACGGCTGTGCAAAGCCGAAAAAAACAAAACGGTCCCAAAGTCAGTAAAAAAAGGTCATTCTGAACGCTCGTTTTCAATGGCACTCTAGTGGTGGAGGTGAACGCTCGACCTCAATGGCACTTCAGTGGCGAAGGTGGGTTGCGTGTTGCCCATCCAGCCCCTGTCCGCCCCCCCCCCCCCCCCCCC